>JAXGGA010004952.1:0-82769 GCA_038373865.1 Uloborus plumipes | reverse complement strand
AGGGTGTATCGAAAAAAAACTTTTTTTGGAAATTCAATTTACTAAGTTGATAAAAAGTTGCCCCTACCTACCCACATATTCCACAAAAAATTTCAGTCTAATCAGAAATTGTTTAGGTGTTCCGCACGAGGCCTGAAGTTTGTGAATTTCTTCAAAAATATGATTTTTTTCTAATTTTTTTTAAATGTTAAGAATACATGTTAAAAATAATTCGAGTTGAAAAATGTACACCGCAAAGTCGGAGGACAAAATTGTGTTTGAAAAAAAGTATATTAAACAACATTTAAATCTCCCATATTTATTCTAAACTGACGTAATTTTCGCCAAAACTAGCAATTTACAAGGCCATCCGACTTGATTAGAAACTTGTTTATGAATGTGGAATCTAACTGAATTAACACTTGAAACTGGGATTCATCTGTGATTTATGTGGAGTAAAAAGTAAAATAATATAAACTATAAACAGAATCTAAGCCCCTCGTCACACAGTGCCCGCGTTCTATCGGGGTCCCCGCGATGGTAAACGAAATACAGCTTCGCTTTTAGGATTGCAGAAGAACATACATCATTGGTTGAGGAAGCAGACTAAATATTTCGGACATGGTGCTCCAGTAAATGGCCCAGGAAAAGAAATTGTAGCTTCAGTTTCACGATTTATGAAAAAAAAAAGTTCTATTGATAAAGAACATAAAAGCTATCGGTTGTGATGGCACATCAGTTAACACTGGCAAATCAAATGATGCTATTAGACTTCCAGAAAAGTCTTTAGAACCCTTACTACAAGCCGTGGTATGTTTTCTTCATTTAATGCATTACCACTTAGAAAGTTAACGGTGGCTCTTGATAGACCGACTACTGGACAAAATTCTTTTAGTTGACCTATAGGAGAATTCTAACAATATTGCGAAGATCTACCAGTCATGAACTTTAAGAAAATAGAACGCGTTTTACCAGAAGTTGATGTCAAAGAATTGAGTCAAAAATACTTATGGGATGTGTCAAAAGCTGTAATGTCTGGCAAATGTTCTCAAAATTTAGCAGAAAGGAACCCTGCAAGCTTTTCTCAAGCAAGATGGCTTCTTTACAATGTGGAATAGATAACATTTTGGAGATTTGTATCCAAATACTTGCTGCAAGGTCTATGATCTTTAAAAAATGCTTAGATGCCTGAATAATTTTATGCTGAGATTCGATTGTGAAAAAGCAGAGAGCATAAACCTTTATTATAAATTCTGCTAGTTTATTCAACTATGAACTTGGATCACTAATTGCGATGTATAGCCTCAAAACTTTGCCATCGTGAGCCATCTTGCATGGGAAAAGCTTGCAGGGTTACTTTCTGCTAAATTTTGAGAACATTTGCCAGACATTACAGCTTTTGACGCATCCCATAAGTATTTTTAACTCAATTCTTTGACATCAACTTCTGATAAAAGGCGTTCTATTTTCTTAAAGTTCATGACTGGTAGATCTTAGCAATATTGTTAGAATTCTCCAATAGGTCAACTAAAAGAATTTTATCCAGTAGTCGGTCTATCAAGAGCCACCGTTAACTTTCTAAGTGGTAATGCATTAAATGAAAAAAACATACCACGGCTTGTAGTGAGGGTTCTAAAGACTTTTCTGGAAGTCTAATAGTATCATTTGATTTTCCAGTGTTAACTCTGTACCTCAGAACCAGACTAACGTAAGTCCATTTTCGTCATTTTTCGGTAGAGGGGAAAAACGATTGTCGAATACATCGTTTTTAACCTCTACTGAAAAATGACGAAAATGGACTTACGTTAGTCTGGTTCTGAGGTACAGAACTGATGTGCCATCACAAACGATAGCTTTTATGTTCTTTATCAATAGAACTTTTTTTTCCTTAAATCGTGAAACTGAAGCTACAATTTCTTTTCCTGTGCCATTTACTGGAGCACCATGTCCGAAATATTTAGAGTCTGCTTCCTCAACCAAAGATATAGTATGTTCTTCTGCAATCCTAAAGCAGCTAGCTAGCGAAGCTGTATTTCGTTTACCATCACGGGGGCCCCGATAGAACGCGGGCACTGTGTGACGAGGGGCTTAGATTCTGTTTATAGTTTATATTATTTTACTTTTTACTCCACATAAATCACAGATGATTCCCAGTTTCAAGTGTTAATTCAGTTAGATTCCACATTCATAAACAAGTTTCTAACCAAGCCGCTTGGCCTTGTAAAATGCTAGTTTTGGTGAAAATTACGTCAGTTTAGAATAAATGTGGGAGATTTAAATCTTGCTTAATACACTTTTTTTCAAACACCATTTTGTCCTCCGACTTTGCGGTGTACATTTTTCAACTTGAATTAATTTTAACACTTATTCTTAGTACTTAAAAAAATTAGAAAAAAAATCGTGTTTTTGAAGAAATTCACAAATTTCAGGCCTCGTGCGGAACACCTAAACAATTTCTGATTAGACTGAAATTTTTTGTGGAATATGTGGGTAGGTAGGGGCAACTTTTTATCAACTTAGTAAATTGAATTTCGAAAAAAAAGTTTTTTTCGATACACCCTACCATACAGTGCCACATGGAGCCAAATGACACTCCTCTAGTGCTGCAACGTTTCACACTTAAAGGTACCTTGTGAAACCTGCAGTTTTTACAATGTATGTCTCCTAATTTATGTTTAGGGAAATCAAGAACATCAAAACACAATTCGAACACGAAAAGTTTGACATTAGTACAATCAATGTTCACCGCGATATGAAACCGACTTACGTTTTAAGTTACACCACTTTACACTCGTTGTTAATAACGATTTTTGGGTTAAATTTACTTCAGTGGAATGACAACGGGTTATTCTACTGAAAGGGTGATATGTTCCAATCTCATTTTATGCACGGGACCGTAAAAATTTGAACTACTACATCTTCGAGTTTTAATTGCAAGTCTTTCAAATTTTTTGCGTTTTGATTGTTTTTCAATAGAGATTTTTTACCTAAATATAATTTAGTGGACCAGGAGTCCGTATTTAAAGTTAAGATTTCGTATTTTTTGAATAATCCTGCATTTTGCTTCAAACCATCAATTTTAACTTGGCCCCTTAAGCAAAAATTCTCTAGATCGTGATTTCATCGTCATCAGGAAGACTAACTATGGAGACAAATAACAAGAAGTTTGTTTTTTTACAGAAAAAAGTGTAGCAACCGTCACTATATTTTTTTTTCAAAATTGCCTCATATTATTGTACCATAAATTTCGAAGTAAAAGTTGAAATGATAATCCGTATATAGAGCTACCCTATGGTCTGTCAAAAGCTGCTTTTGAGTAGAATTTTACTCGAACCAGCGCTTCCTGCAAAACAACTTTTAAAGTTTGAATGAATTATGAAATCATTTCTGCTCATTGATCCCATCGATGTGTTTCATTTCAATGTACTTTAGAAATATTCATAATCATTTTAATGGTTTTCACAGTTTACTCTCTAAGACTAACCTAGATTCCGTGCATTGTTATGCGTCACGCAGAGTTTAGGTAATATTTCTCAACCAATTCAAAATTAGAATTGAATTGATTTCAATAATAGAACACTTTCAATCTTCAATTCCAACAGCGTTTTAAGAACTGCAAAGACATATCTTTCCAACACAATTTTGAAATCAGGAAAATAACATAATGCACTCAAAATGACATGTACTTCAACATTATACTCGTACTTTGAAAGATCACAGAAAAATTGTGCAAACGGCCTAACTATTGATAATCGATTGATTTGAATAGTTTTTACAATAGATAGTACTATCTATCTTGCTTATTGGCTGCTTACATAGCACTGTTCAGAGGATGTTTTTCAAAGATGAGATATTGAAGTCTTAAAGTCGGTCATCATTGCTTTCAGTAGAATTGTAAGTTTTCTAATAGGTTGTAAACAAAGAAAACTGTCTCTACTATGCAAAACATATATTCCTTTATTTGCGGATTTTTTTTTTTTAACAAAATAGAACTCAATGATAAACGGGGTGCCAAAAAATACGATTTATGCAAATTTTCATAATTTGTTAATGTACCAATTTAACTTATTTTTTAATATCATTTTCAGTTGAAAAAATAGTTTTCCAGATATATAGAACTACTATTTTCATATTTTAACGTTAAAAAAAGCGCATGCAATTGTTTTTGGTAAGCTTTGAATATTTCACTTTCCAAGTCTGATTTACTAAGCAAAACACAATTTCAAGGGTAAATTTTTTTCGCCTTCGAAAGAATAATGATGTTGATCAATATAGGAGTCTATGAATCAATAAAAAGAATCTGGATATCAAAATAAATTTAAGCTCAGCTGCTTGCAACTATGAAATCTGAGATGGTTGGCATTTACAACTGCTTTTTAGCTGCTAACAGAAACGGAAGGAAAGCAGAAACTAAAAACTTATGACAGTATTCTTAGACCCGATATTTTACCAATGGAGGGTTTTTCGGTTTTGGGTGTGGACATATTGCCTACATCTACTCATTCAGCTTATTGGAGCAGAAATAAAAAAAGAATAAAAAGGGTTGTGCTTGCATTCCTTTTTATCTACTGTTTCTCTAACAGGATGAATAGCTTAGTATTGAAAATAATTGGTAATTCATATCCGGTAGCAGTGTTAATAAACGCTTTAAATGGTTTCCTTTCTATTATTCTGTGGGTTTCAATTTGTCATAAAGGCAACACGATTGTACTTCTGTGCCGGAATATTCGGAAAATAACAGATCGAGAACAGTGCAATAGAGGTTCAAAAATGGGAAGTCTGTGTAAACATCTTAAAGGACTTGTTCCAAGTTTACTTCTCCTCGATATGATAACTGTTGCTGTTATATGTGCTGCTCAGAAACCCTTTTCCACTACGACATTTAACGTATTCAAAATCGTCAAGGTATCTAGCAATGAAAGAGTGCAGGTATTTTTCCAAAGTTTCAGCGATACATTTTCATATTTTTTCATTCACTATTATATTGCAGCGTTAGTGTTAATTGCCTACTGCGACTGGTGCAATTCAGTTTCAAAATGTTTATGTGCTCATCGTTCCCGCACGGGTAAATACTCAATGGAACAGCAGTATTCGGAAAGGTTTATTCACAGTGCTGCAAAGGAATATTTTGATTTAATGAAAAACGTTCGTTCTATGGAGCAATGCTTCTCTGGAATCATGGGCCTGGTTTTAGTTATTTTCCTATCGAACGCGTTTGTACTGCTTGACTATTTACTTATATTCAAAAATATTTCTCATCATTACATTGCTTATTACTTGGCACAACTTAGCATAGTGGTACCAATGATTATCTATCTGAACATTTCAGCGTCAAAAGTCCCAAAAGAAACTATAAAAACGAGATTATATTTCTTAGAAATTTATAGAAAACTGTTATTCCGAAAAACAGAGGATTTTAGGTGTCTGATAGTCTGTAAGGAGGTAGCCAACTCAGAAGTAATTGTTTTATCTGCCGGAGGATTTTTTGTCTTTTTCGAAAAATTTCTTTCTAATTTTACTCGGTGCTACAGTTACGTACAGTTTCCTTTTATTTCAGCTTATACAGATATTAAAATGAAACGATGTGAAATGAACTTGGCTGAAATACTGTTCATCAATTATTGCTTGGCTTAACCCTTTCCCAGGTAGCACAAAAACCCTTTAAACGTTTTGTAAACGTGTTTAAGCAATTACAACGTGCTGTTACAACGTTAATAACCATTTTACAACCTTTAAAAAACGAAGTGTGCTACTTGGGTTATGTCCCAAATTAATTCAAAAATGAATTTTTCAAAAATTTGTATGGTTTTTTGAGTTGAAAATACATCAAAAAACATTTTTACCGAGCATAAAAAAATTGAAACTTTTGCGGGTCCACGGCCCCCTATGCCTTAGGGTCCCTAAGAAAACTGTTTCTGATCGCAGGTACCATCTGTCGGCCTTTCAGCGAAGTACAACGAGTGGTACTTAAAAGCTTCAGCATTCCAGCCATTTAGGATTCATAATACTAAATTAATATAAGCGGGACTTCTGAGTCCCGTCGGGGCATAAAGGGTTAAAATTTGTCAGAATTTATAAATCCGTATTTACATTCTTTACTTCCATGTGTTCTTTCCTATCCAGTCTCCTCATCAAAATAATAAATTAAAGGCTCCCCATCACGCGCAGTCAAATTCATTGATTTTCATTTTTCACCGTGATTGATGCCGATGCTGGTAAAAAGAAAGATGGTTCTCAGTCGTCATTGGCTTCACGTATAAAACTCAAAGCCCGAAAATACTTCGGAAAACATCAATCGAAGACAAAAATCTATAGCATGATCTCGAATCTAATCATGGAACCTTTCGGCTCGAGTTTGTTTAACATGCATTATTCATGCTGGCAAAATGAAAGATGAAACTACTTCTGGATCTGTCAAAAGTTTATGCAGTCCGACTCTGTGCTTGAACCGTCGGCAGCAGCGAACACATAGTTCATGAATAGTAAATAAACTTATTAATCTCCCGAAGTGCCGAGACGCGGTAATGTCGCCAAAAACTTTGCCAAAGGAAACACAAATACTCATTTCTTTTTGCATGTGTTTCGGAACTGATGGTGTAAACATTTACTACCTAATATTTTTTTCAATTTTGATTTTGTTCAAACAGGGTATAAGGACTATTTATTATTTATTTTTATACTAAAAATATCTAGTACAGATAAACTATTGCAAATATTTGAAGATGACGAATGTAATGTTTTTATAAGCTGTATAAAAATTTGACTGTTGAAAAACTATTTTTTCCTGTTAGCAATATATTTTTTGAAATAATAGCAGGCTTTGAGCAGATGAGGAGGAAACATTGACGTCGAATAGAAGCCATAACATTGCTATTTAAAAAATGTAATGCTTGAAAGAAATTTTTTTAATTCCCCTGCAAGCGCTTTTTACGCTTTTAAAGTCTCAAAATTTTACTCAAGCGTATATTTTTGTCTTGCACTTTAAATAAAAGATTAGCATTGTGAAAATTGAGGAAAACTGCAAATGGAATTTATAAATCACTATATTTAAATATTTTGTAATCATTATTTTTCACATTCAAAATGTCAAATAGTATAAGTGTTGGAGGTGAAAATCGTACGCTTTCTTTTTTCCTTTCCTTTTCGTCTTTTGAATAAATCACTGTAATTGTTTTTATTGATTTCGTTTATTTCACTTTACCAAAATGAATTTTATTCTTCTAAAAGTGTCAAAGAATATTTTCAAGCATAGAAAAAAGTTCCATCTATGTATTACTGCTTTTAAAACATATTACGTTTGTAAAAAGCATTCCAAAGATTTTATTTTTAGAAACGTTTTCCCAATCTTGTGCGTTTATAAGTATTTAATATTAATAATTAAAATAAAGTTCTCCAACAATTTTTAAAACAAATGTACGCTTCAAAATAATGTATGGGAGACAAACAAAACGAAAAAATTACTATTTTTCTATTCACTTAATTTCGCGGACAAAATTTTCCCACAATTTTTTAACCATTGAAATATAATTTCGTAGTACATGAACATTTTCTGTTCTCTAGTTAATGCTAGATATTACTTACTACATATCCGCTTCAGGTTTTTTCCATTAGAAACATTAGGCACACCTTCGGTCACTTTAAGGGAAATCCATGACACTATTTCTGAGACATGGTTGCATTAATGACTTCATTTTTGAACGTTTATTTAAACCGAATAAATGTTTTTTTTAACTCTTTTTTTTTTGAGAACGAACAAATATTATTTCCATACATAACTAGACATCGCCCTGAAGGTAAGCCCTTGCGTATCTCTTGCAACAAAAAATAATGTACGACCGTTTCCTAATTTCCGAGAAACTCGGAATTAATACTTGTTGAGTCATTCCTCCGGATTCAAAGTAGAGTTGGCATACAGAATAGGGGTAGTTTGGTAATATGTATAGGTTAATTCAGGCATACTCGCTGAGCTAAGGAAAATCGTTATTAGTTTTCACAACTACACCCACAGTGTACTAGTAATCCTTTATTTCAGGGGAAGCAGTTCGCAAAGAAGTGTCTGGAATGAGGTACAGTAATTTTTTACTGATTTATACCAATAATCGTAAGTCAACTCTTATTTAAATAGCTGTTTTTTTTCTCTAAAAAAGCGAAATCAGTGTATACTCTGCAGGGACGTCATTTCAAGTTTTTCCAGGGAGGGGCAAAGGGTTCAAACACAATGCAATTTCATCGGAAAACATAAAAAACCACGCCCCCTTATATGCAAATACATTGATTTCTCAAAGTCAGGGGGGGGGGGCAATTGACCCCTGCCCCCCTAAATGACGAGAATGATCCTCAGCTTTTCAGATTTTTTTAATTTTAGAAGCTTTTAGAATTTTAGAAAGTTTTAAAAACCTGTAACCCGACCACAAAAAATCTCTAAAAGGTAAGAAATAATAACAAGTTTAAAAAACTATAACCCGACTAAAAAAAAAAAAAACGCACGACTGCAGCATTTGAATTGAATTATGTTGTTAAAGTGGAACTTGCAGAGGGTTCAAATCGTAGAACTAAATAAGCAGGTATAGCTAAGATATCAAACGTCTTGTTTTATTTAATAAGACGATGATATTAAATAGCACCTACCTAGTTTCTTACCTTTCAGTGCTTTTTTTTTTTTTGTAGTCGGGTTATAGTTTTTTAAACTTGTTATTGATTTTGACTTTTTAGAGCTCTTTTGTAGTCGGGTTAGGGTCATTCTATAGAAATGTCAACCTCAGCCGAAGAAAAAAAAAATACCGAAGTTAAAAAAGTATCAAAAAATGAATAAATAAATAAATAAATAAAAATCACACAAAATTAGAAGTTAAAAAAAAAATTGAAAAAGTAATGTAATTATCACTGAGATTAGCCACAATAAATAGTTTGTAGTTTGTTTACTGCTTGTTAGTCGATGGTTACGTTAGTCACGTTACGTTAGTCACACTCCATCTTGAGTAAAAGTGACACTTAAGACAAAAAAAAAAATATTGTTTAACAAATGTGTTTTATGTATTTAAAAGCCAACTTTACACATTTTTCCAATAAATCATTCAATTTTTAACACTTACTTAACTTTGAGAGATTTTTGCCTCACAACATGAGCATTCATTTTTAGGGTTGCAAAAATGTTACGTTAGTCACGATGCTATTTTGGTTGAAAAAATATCTACTGTCAGTAATTGTTTTAAATTCTTAGCAGAAATGATACATAGATACCATGTACGTTATAAATCCACCACCAAAACTAAAAAATATTTTTTATCCCTTAAGTTATAAGTAAAAACAGTTACAAAATCTGCTCTGAATGTTACGTTAGTCACTATGGAATGACCCGTTACAGGTTTTTAAAACTTTTTTATTTTACTCCACTGTATATTAGCAAATGAATATACATTACAAAATTAAATGCACATAGCAAAAAAGTATGAAAAGTTGTTTGGGTAATTTTTATTGAGCAGTGTCAAAACTTCTCAGCCTTTCCAATTCCATCAAAGACGCTGAATCATAAGGGTTGCTTAAAAGCTTCCGTGGGTCCCTCCAATGTCCTTACCCTACTTAATGTGATGTAAACTTGGCCCTTTGCAAAAATTCGTCTTCTAACGTCAATTACTGCCTCATTCAAAGTGCAACCTTGCAACTTGTGTACTGTGACACCCCAACACAAAATAAGAGGCAGCATTTTATGTACTATTTTACCACTGCCTTTAAAACCATTATACTCAACAGAGCGGAACAGGACATATCCGCCGCAAATTTTATCCGCCTCTTTCCCGCATGGGACATTTCCGCCGCGACTCCTATTCCCCTTCTGACTGGCACAGGACAAATCCGCCGCGCCATTTCCAAGGGTGAGAAAGGTGTTACTGGTTTAAAATTTTCATTCTTGGCGATACATCTTCATTTGGCGACAAAGACCAAATCAAAAAAGCGAATTTATTTCCGGACTACTCATATTAGGGGAGAAATCGCAAAGAAGTCAAAAAAAAAAAAAAAAAAAAAAAACCACACACACGATACAGTGTAAAACAATTTAAACTTCGCCAATTTTAGTTATCCAGATATTACACTCTAACAGCTCAATCGGCGGATTTGTCCTGTCGTACAGAAACGGCGGGGAGAGACGCGGCGGAAATGTCTCATGAAAGGGATGATAGAGATACATTTTGCGGCGGAAATGTCCTATGTTGCGGCGGAAATGTCCTGTGCCCCGGCCCCAACCGAGCTAGAAATTATCCGAACAGTTTGATCAATCTTGTCGTCTGGTTTTATAATGGCTTTTTGTACCGGAAGTAGGACCTGAAGTTCAAAATTAAAGCATAAATTAGAGGATATTTCAACTCTAATTATTTATGAAAAAAAATTTAAAATAGTAAAACATTGGAACTGAACCTTATCAGAGTCTGAAGAAGGTGTAATTGGTCATGGTGCTTTTTAAATTGATATGGGTAGCAATGCGCGTCATCTGCTTGAAGAAGATAGTTGCATTGTTCTATTTTTAGATATTAATTGCCGAATTTATGAACTGTTAATAGGTTTTTTTTGAAATAATGCCTTTAAATGTTAGACTATACGATTGGGACAGCCAGGGAACTGTGTTTTTAGCACTTACAAAATTTCTGGAAAAAAAATTAAATTGTTATCGCTCCAAATACAATTAGGCCACAAAGTATTAATGCTTTACTTCAATTAAGAGGGATAATTACTTTATTACACTTTATTATTTTTAAAATACTTGGTCCAAACAGCCAATTACGAGTTTACAGAGAAATGGCCATAGAACAACCATATGGTCTATCAAAAGCTGCTTTTTAGAAGAATTTAACTTTGGAACGAAAAAACGATTCCCACAAAGAAACTTTAATGCTTGAATAAGTCGTGAAATTATTTCCATATGTTGATTCAGTTCATGTTTTTCGTCTCAATATGCTTTAGAAATATTGATAATCATATGAAAGGTTGAATCTTTAAAACTATCATACATTTTGTGGATTTAGGTAATGTTTTTCAACCAATTCAAAATTGAAAATTGAAATTGATTTTAATAATAAAAAACTTTCAGTATTCTATTTCATCCAACGTTTTAAGAATTGCAATGGCATATCTTTCCAGTACATCTGTTAAACATTTTTAACTACACAATCCACTTAAAATGACATATAGGGAGAAATAATATTTAGAAATACCACAGAAAAGTGTACATTTTTGAAATATTGATATTCTATAAAATTTAATATCGTTTACAATAGGTAGTACGCTCATGCCTTTTTGGTTGCTTACTTTGCACCGTTCAGAGAATGTTTTTTGGAGATAAGTGTTTTTCCTTTAAAGACTTAAAACCGGTCATCAATGCTCTTTCAGTACAATAAAAAGTCTTCTATATGAGCATGTGATGTAAAAAGAATAAAAAAAAGTATCTACTCTGCGAAACATATGGGCTTTTATTAGAGGAAAAAAGTGTCAGTACGAAACGGGATTCAATGATAAACATGGGAAAAATGACTTTATGCATATTTTCATAAAATTTTAAGGTACCAATTTACCTTATTTTTGTATTACATTTTTAGTTGAAAATATAGTTGGCACAATTTAAACAATAATATCGTACTTTTATTTTGAAAAATGAGATTAAAAAACGTTTTTGGTAAGCTTTGGCTTTGAATATTTTATTTTCCAAATTTGATTCCCTGAGAAACAGACAACTTTAAAAGTAAATTGTATTTTCCCTTGAAATAATAATGTTGTTTATCAATATAAGAGTCCATGAACCTACAGAAAGAATCTGAATATAACACTAAATGCTTGCTCAAGTGCTTGTGACTATAAAGTATTTTGAGATGGTCATCAATTATACAACTGCATTTTAATCGCTAACAAAAACTAGGCAGAAATTAGAAACTACGGAAGTACTCTTAGACCCGGACATTTTACCAATGGAGGGCCTTTCGATTTTGGGTGTGGACATATTGCCTAAATCTACTGATTCAGCTTGTTGGAGGAGAAATGGATGAAAAATAAAAACAGTTGTGCTTGCATTAATTTTTACCTACTGTCTCTTTAACAGAATGAATAGCTTAGCTTTGAAAATAATTAGAAATTTAAATATAGTAGGAATGTTAATAAACGTCTTAAATGGTCTATTTTCCATCATTCTGTGGGTTGCCATTAGTTATAAAGGCAGCACGATTGCACTTCTTTGGTGGCACATTCAGAAAATAACAGACAGACATGAGTGCAATAGAGGTTCGAAAATGAGAAGTCTGTATAAAAATCTCCGGGGATATGTTCCAAGTTTCCTTGCTATGTATATCATAACTGTTGCTGTTATATGTGCTGTTAAGAAGCCTTTTTCCACCACGAAGTTTAATGCATTCGAAATTTTCACGGTATCTAATAATAAAATAATGCAGGTATTTTTCAAAAGTTTCAGCGATACATTTTCATATTTTTTCATTCACTATTACATTACAACGTTAGTGTTAATTGCCTATTGTAACTGGTGCAATTCAGTTTCAATATGTTTAGGTGCTCATCGTATTCGCACGAGTAAATTCTTAATGGAACAGCAGTATTCGGGAAATCTTATTCACAGTGCTGCAAAAGAGTATTTTGATTTCATGGAAATCATTAGTTCTTTTGAAAAGTGTTTCTCCGGAATAATGGTTCTTGTTTTATTTATTTTCTTATCAAACGTGTTTATACTGCTAGACTATTTGCTTGTAGTTAAAAAGGTTTCTGATCATTATATTGCTTATTACATGACACAACTTAGCATAGTGATACCAATGCTTATCTGTCTAAACGTTTCAGCTTCAAAAGTCCCAAAAGAAACTATTCAAACAAGATTATATTTTTTAAAAGTTTATAGAAAGCTGTTATTCGAAAAGACTGAGGATTTTAGAAGTCTGATGCTCTGCAAGGAGGTTGCCAACTCTGAAGTAATTGTTTTATCTGCTGGAGGAATTCTGCATTTTTCCAAAAATTTCTTTCTGATTTTACTCGGAGCTACAGTTACGTACAGTTTCCTTTTATTTCAGCTTTTAGAAGCATTAAAATGAAGCGATGTGAAATGAACTTGGTTGTAGCATTGTTCATCAGTTATTGGTTGGCTTAAAATTTGTCAATAAAAGTACGCGTTTAAAAAATTGAGATTTCAAAAACCACTTACAGAACATTGTTCGTGTTCGTTAACTATGTTAATAACTTATCAATAGCTTTGTAAAAAATCCAGTATCTGTATTAGTTACTCCTAAAATGTGTAAATGTTTACTGTCAATAAATGCTTACTTACTAAAGCCGCAAAGTGGTGTTTGGCCTAATTTACATGTTAAACAAATTTTATAAAGAAAACTGTCTGAGAGTAAATGAAAAAACTTCCTTTTTCCAATTTTGTAAATCATTTTACTCACTCCATTAAGCATCCGACTAACCACGGGTAGATTTAGGGTGCAGTTTAAAATATACTTGATCTAGTATATTTCATAATTTCTCATTGTTATTATATTAAAATCAAGGAACACGTTATAAAAGTCATTAATGTGTATTACCCGTGCATTTCGCTTTTAAAATTGTGATACATTATAACCGGAAGAATAAGTATTAGGTTAGAAACGAAAGGAAAAAAACTGGAACAAATTTCTTGGAAGCACCGAGTGACGTATTTTGCAACTCAACTGTACTTCAACTTAGGAATCAAATCGCAGGTGGTGGGGGAACATATTGTAAAAAGTTCCACCCTTTGCTGGTTTCTCAATACATTTCAATTTGCCGTTTTACATTATCGAATAAATAACGAATCGAGGCTATATATGGGCATTTTTAATATTACGTGCTTCCCCGAAAATAGGTCCTAACCGAAAACTAAGCCCTATCATGATTTTTCTGGGTATTCCTAATGTAAGTTTATAAGCCTCAGTCGCTGGGGTTCATTCACTAAACTGAATTCCCGAAATGCAGTTTTTATGCTGTCTTTGCCAATTTACGGGGAGGACATGACCCTGTTTCTGAGACATGGTTGTATTAATGACAATGTTCATTTTTGAATTTTTCTTAAGCCCCTAAAAATAGACCCGTGTCTATTTTCTGTAACAAAAATTAATATAAAGCCGTTTTTTATTTTCGGGGAAACATGGAATTAAAGCTTGTTGGACCAGTACTCAACTGTCTGTAAATCCAGATTAACAAGAGTGAACAGAATAGGGGTACTTTGGTTATATGCATTTGGGTTTATTGCGATTAAAAGTGGAGGATTTCCCAATTGACGGCACTCTATTATTGCATTCTATTACTGCCCTGAAATCCTAACGTTTTGCTAAAGTTACGCAGGCACACGGACGAAAAGGTCTTATTTGGCTACACCATGTTTTATTTTGTCCTTCTGACTGTCTTTTAAATAAAACAAGGAAATAAACAAAATATAAAGCTACATTAAAATTTAAGGTAGTCTACTAGATAAATTGATGAATCCATTAAAACATTAAATAATCCACCAAATAAATAAAACAAGACTTTAAATGATCGTACTTCAAAAATTTCATTATTACGAAAAATATCCCACCAAACAAATAAGTTAGGAATTAAAAATCATTGAAATGTAAAAAAATTGCCAAATAAATAAAGCAATACTTTACGTAATATTAAAATGCCTACTAAAATGTAAATGATCCGCCAAATAAATGTATAAAAATCACAAAATGTTGCATTAAAATAGAAAATTAAATCTTTAACCCATTAATGCCTGACATTTTTTTCCAAAGATATTTCGTGTACTGGTTACAAACAGTGTTTAATGGACAGGAAAAAAAAAATCATGTAAAAAATAATTTTTTTAATAAGGAAAGAAAAATCGTTCCTCAAAAGAAGTTACGTTAGACCCCAGAAGGTACATACTTTTTTTACTAACATTTTTTTCTGCCTACGATATAATATTTAAAAAGACAAATTTTTAATAAGAAATAAAATCAGCAATTAACATAAACTTGGAAGCTGGGAATAACTTTGAAAACTTAGCTTTTTTTCTTGAGATTCTGAATGATGTCATTTTTGATAAAGATAATATTAAAACTGCTACAGAACACACTTTACAATGGTTATGTGCTGCAATCTGTTAATAACGAATTGAAACAATACCAAGGTACTAATTGAACATTATGATTTGGTTGAAATGTTCATTTTGAGGAAATTCAGACCATTTTTTGGACCGTCCTAAAAAAAGGACGCTAGGCATTAATGGGTTAAGAAGGGCAGCGATATTAACGATACTTTTCTGTTTCAACTAAGGTAAAAAGTAAACTAATCACCAAGAGTCATTCTAATTCTATTCCACAATACTGCCATCACGTATTTGACGTATTTTTAAAAACATCTTCTTTTCAAGAACAAAAAAAAAAAAAAAAAAAAATATTATTTTGCGTTTAAGCAAACGTAACCGGAAATGTCGAAACTAAACTTAAGTATGTTAACAATGAAAGACATTTTATTTGCAGCACCAAGCTATGACAGCAATAAAGACGACCACAACAATAACAATGACAATGAGAATCAAGATTCCATTTAGCAGCCAGAACAAGAACCGGAACAGGAGGGGGTCACAGTAGTTCTCCGATTTGGGATCCCTCTCGTCAACGTAAGGGAGTGTGCTGTAGACCCAGTAACAAGCTATAAGAAAGGAAAGATAATCAGGGAAAAATAAAATCTTGCTTTTGTAGAAAGAAAGCAACACTTTTTTTTTTGAAAAGTAATTAAAATAAGAAGAATGAGGTTTTAACTAGGAAGGAAAATTGTGGTATAAGTTACATTGAATGAAAAATAAAAATAGCATTAGAGAAGATTCTAATGCTGTTTTTAGAAGAAATATTATAAAGAAAAAAAGGAAATACACTAAAAAAATCCCGTAAAATTTACGATTTTAAACCGGCAGCTAGGTTGGTTGTGCAAAACCGTAAAAATTGCGGAGAATACCCCTAAAAACAATGTTAAGGACAAATTTTCCCTATGAAAGCACCGAAGTATATCCGTAAACATGTTGGTTTTTTACCAAATTTTGTCCTGTAAAAATTACGGAGAAGATTCTTAAACAGGACGTTTTTTTTCTTATAGAGAGTAAGTTTTTCATAGTTTATGGACATAAAAGGCTTCTCAAGAAATATTTACGGCGCTAAGAGAGGAATTCGCACCTAGGAGGGCACCGGTGGGAATCGAACCCACGACTCCCGGCTTAGAAGACAAAGCTTCTGCCACAGAGCCACTTAGGCCTCAGCGCTGAGATGAGCTCCCTTTTGTCGATCAAGAATAGTGCGTAATTGAAGTGTTGCTGGTTACTGAAAGGCGAAAAGCTTAACCGAGTCGCAAAGATGTTCAAAACCATAAAATAATTGCTGATAAATAAGAGCAAGTGTACAAAGTGTCATTGAAATTATTTAGAAAAGAGAAGATTTCTCACGTAAAGCAGAGTCTTATGAATAAAAATAGATTTAAAACTGGCGGTTTTGAATCGTTCTTAGTTGTAGTGGAAAATAAGGTAGCGGAACCGTTTTTCCAACAAAAACTGGTATAAACTATCAAATATAAGGGAAAAGTCTTTATAATGGGATAAAATGCAATAAAATATTTTTGTAAAGTAGGACTTGTAACTTTTTTTCACTCATAAGAGTAGTCACATTATATATAAAATGACGGTTTAATCCTTCAATTCCTTACCTCAAGTAGGTTTTCATTCCCCTAGGAGGACTAAATTTGACTTGAAGATGAGTGACAGATAAAATGGAACATTTGAGCTTTTATTTTTGTTATGAAATCAGCATAAAAGACTCGAAAAGAAAAGTTTTTGACCTCAGTAAACCAGAACAGCATCGAGTCAAACGTACGATGGTAAAACTTCGTAACAATACATCTATCCGTTTAAATTCTTCGGAAACTAATTAGCATTTTCATTTGATGATCCAAGAAGACTCATAAGAAATCAATATATTGAAAGATTGAAAATAGAACTTTCCAAGTTTGTATTCGTCGATAAATATTATTAAAAGCTCTAATTGAATTTGTAACTACGAAGTAAATAATGTTATGCAAGTGCTCTCAGATGAAATAGAGCAGAATAGTTTTTTTCTATCTCTCTCGACACCTTGCCCCATAAAGATGTTTTCTCTTTCGTAGGTTTATTTTCAGTGCTTTTATCTTTCCATTCAGCAAGTTCCTCCTCAACTCTCTCCTCAAATATTTTTGAATTCCCTCTGGAAAATGCTGAATCTTTTATGTTTTTAATTAATATTTAAAATAAGAAAAAAAAAAAAAAAAAAGAAAGAAAAAAAATGACTTCAAAACTTCAGCTTGAAATTGCTCTAAAAAAGTGAACCATATTATTATTTTTTTTAAACACCATTAATACATAAATTAAACATAAGTTTTGAAGTTCGTTCAAAAACAATGTTTTTAAGCAGACGTAGTTACAAACATTAACTTTAATGGTTGCAGGTTATTCAATAGCATTTGCGCACATTACAGAAATAACACTACATTTATGTTATGGTATAAGTGTTCTGCTCTTAATTTTGAATGGTTTTTCTGAAAAATGTTAGCTACATATGGTTAAACATCATTTTCCCTATCGTCTTTGAGACTTTAAAAATTATGTTTAAAGGAGTATGCATAGTATTCAAGAAATATTAAAAAAAGTTTTAGTGTAATTTCTAGCTAAAGTTTTAAAGGACGTTTTTTTTTTTTTTTTTTTTTTTTCAAAAAATATTTCTTTTTTTTCTTTTTTGTATAAATATGCTTAAAAAATAGTGTGATGATTCCAACTGCAACTTCAATTTATTTGTCATGTAAATGCTCCATAAAATAAACAAATTTAAGAAAAACTATCAACGCGTTTAAAATTTTCAACAATTGATGCTTAAAAGTAATCCTTGTTTTTTTTAGAAGTATTTAAATGCGAATTTAAGCTCAATCATTTAACTGTCCGAACCATAGGCCATCCGAACTGATTTAACCTACCTTCAAAACAATGCAAGTTACTAGTGATGAAAATTCTATGTATTTAGTCCCGTCATCTATTACTGGTATTATATGAAGATAAAAATACCATATAGCCATGATAGCAATGAATTTCTCTTAAATGCTAGACAAAAAAAAAAAAAAAAAAAAAAAAAAAAAAACCTTTCAAAATGAATTATTTTTTCTACGAAGAATGTGATATTTACAAATTAATTTGAAGTAGAATCAAAGTAATATATAACTTCAAATTTTCTGGACAAGCTAAATATTAAGCTCTCAATTATAAAACAGCAATTTAACAAAGTCCGTTAATATGCACAGACATTGTGTACTATTAGTTCGGAAGTAACATTAGAGTATTACCCATTATATAATTTCAACTCTGCACTTAATCAATCAGTAATTTTTCAAGAAAAAAAGGGGATAAAATCTGAATGGAATTGAAAAAAAAAAACTTTCATTCCAACGAACTTGTTTTGATATTTCGGCATCAGTGTTTTGATGAAACTTCACTAATTGAACCAAAAATTCACAACTACTAGTGAATGCCTTTGATTGCAAATAGCACTAGCTAAAGACATTAGCTATCGGGTATTTTAATATGTTTCAAATATTAATAGCAGTTATTTTCGTGAAGGACGAAAATGTTTCTCAAGTCATGTGTAAGCGAAAAAAAAATCCTACAAGCACACAATTTTTTAGACATAGAGATCAATGATTGAAAAAAAAGAAGGAAAAAAAAAACATTTTTTGTGCTCACTGTAGCCTTAAGCATTCATTTTCAAATATACTTATTGCGAAATAAGTGGGGTACACCAAAGTATGAATTTTGTGAACTACCTTTTAAATATTTAATTTTGTTTTGATAAGCATTTCCAAGAAAAGAAGCAATCCGCATTAAACATAATTATACTCTATTACTTCAAAATAGTTGTATCAAGTTTGGAAATTTTGCGTCATCTCCATGGACGAAAGAAAACAGCTGCACTCTTTTTTTATGCTCTGCTATTGAGGCATTTCATTTTTTTAAAAGCATTTTTCAAAAAAATTGCTTTTTTAAAAGCATTTTAAAGTTGAATACGTAGACTGTGGAGAATTGTAAATAACCGAATTAAAAAAAATTGAAGCAGGAAAGGTAAAAAATAATTAAGGTAGCAATGTAGCACAGTTGCCGTCAAAATGAATCTTTTTATGAGGTTTATAATTCATTTCTACTATTTTTTAAATGCAGGTTTTACTTAGCAGCACAAATAAAAACAAATCAGAAACATTCAAATGTGTTTTAAAGTAAGATAACGGACCATACTCAGTCGGAATTTCGGAGGACACACTCTTTCCAAAAATAGAATACTCATTTATATCATAACTCGAGGCATAAACAGGCGAGAAAAAGAAACGGTCATGGACCGATTCCAAATCTGAAGGGAACCTACGAAGAATCATCTTCCAAGGACATCAAACTCCGAGCTTAAAATTAGTTTCGGTGTCGTTCATTTCTATAAAATGCCTCCGGAAAAATATCACATGCAATGTGAATTCATTGGTTTCAAATCAATATTTTTATGCATATTTCAAAACTTACATTTTATGTAGCTTTATATTATTAAAGGTATCAGTAAATGTAACGACTTTTTCAACTAACGTCATTTAAATTTTTCTACTCAAAATTTAAAATTAAAACATAATTTTCACCCTGATTTAGGAAAAGATCTCTGGAAAAATATTTTTTAAACAAAAACTATTTGCAAAAATTGAGAAATTATAAAATATGCTATTTTTAAAATCATGTAAAAATATACAATTAAAAGGTAACTATTAGTAGTTATTTGTAATTATTGTTTAGTTTAATATGTTTTCCGAACTTTGTGTCGAATTTCTTATGTGCATTGATCTTTAGTGCCAAATGCATCCTTCCTTGTCTACCGAAATAGAGAACTAAAGCTCAAAAGAATTTGTATCATCATTTTTCAAAAAAAAAAAAAAAAGTTAAAAATTTGGAGGGGGCAGCTAATTATAGAATGAAGAAATAAAACATTAACGAATTAAACACACAAATAAACAAATAAATATTAATAAAATTAAATTAAAACAAATAAATGTAGTGAAAAAATAAACAAAACAAAAACAGTAAAACCAAATAAAATTTTTAAGAAAGATAATGTGAAAATGTGACAAAGCCAAAATGAAACAAAAAAGAAACAACAGAAAATCAAATTAAAACCTAGAAATCCGTTATAAAGAGGGACCAAAATAAAAAGTGGAAACGTGTTGTGACGCATTATAACTGGAAACGGAAGCGAAAAAAAAAAAAAAAAAAACCCGCCAAAACCAAATCCACCTAACCTGCGATGAAACAGGCGAGCAGGAGGAACTGGATGATGCCCGCTATGCAGGCGCAGCAGAAATTCTTCTCGGGCTCCTCCTTGCTGTAGAGCCTCCGGATCTCGCAGGGGAATTTGAAGAGGATGTAGAGCAGCCACATCCCCCCCACGGCGACCGCGCTCAGGGGGATCATCTTCTGCGCCGGGCACGCATCCACGTGCAGAATCCCTAGAACACAGGAATCGCGTTCACGAAAGTGTAAATAATAACGTAAATCTCAAAAAATGTAATTTTATTGCGACATATTTATACTCTATGTAACAAGAGCTGGCGTGTCAAAGCCAAATTAATTTCATACTCTTCGCACTTTTCCCCTTGTGGTTGTCACAGTTACGAAAATATGAACTGTTGTTTTTACATTATAATACTGGCAGCCGATTTAAAACTGTAAAATGCACAGTAATAAATTGTAAAGCTAGCAATTTTAGTTTCTTACTGCAAAGTTAGTAATTTTACAGTTTATTGCCGTAACATTTAGCTGTATTATACTGTAAGATTAACAGTACAATACTGGCGGCAGAGGTTCCAGTTTAAAACTGGAAAATGCACGGTAATAAACTGTTACATAAGCAGTTTTACAGTTTATTACTGTAAAGTTAGCAATTTTAGAGTTTAGTGCTGTAAAAATAGCAATTTTGCAGTTTATTACTGCAAAAATAGCAATTTTTACAGTATAATTACTGTAAAATTAGCAGTACTATACTGTAAAAACAACATTCATTTTTACAGTGTACGGACTTTTTTTTACTTAGCTTTTGCAACAATGATTGAATCCAAACGATTAAAATTGCTTTGTGCGTCAACTATTATTTAATTGAAAAATCAAAGTTAATAAAGCACAACTTTTTCTTAGAAATTTGAGCATTGTTTATATATGCCTGGATTTTTTAGAAACCGTTAAGAAATAGCTGAGATATGAGGATATAAAAAATATCTGCCAAATTCGATAAACATTAAATAAATGAAATGCCTCAATAGAAGAGCATAAAAAAAGAATGGAGCTGTTTTTTTTTCGTACGGTTTTGACACGAAATTTCCAAACTTGATACAACTATTTAAAATTAATAGAGTATAATCATGTTTAATGCTGATTGCTTTTTTTTCTCTCGCAAATGCTTATCAAAACAAAATTAAACATTTAAAAAGCAGTTCACAAACTCAGATTTTAGTGTACCCCAGTTATTTCGCAATAAGTATGTTTAAAAAGGAATGATTAAAATTCAACCTCGTACATGGGGTTTTTGGAATAAGTTTCTACAAGAAGATGATCTTCAAAATGTTTCTATGTACACTGCATATTAAGTTCATTTTATTAATGAGGGGTTTTCACTTTAACATGCAAATCTTCTGAGATAAAATGTAGCTTTATAGTCTAAGAGCTAGAAACGTTTTTGAGACAGAATTTTAAGACGTCTGGCTCCTTAATATATCTTTCCCTATGCTCTTCTAAACAACATGCGGGGTGTCTGGCAGCCGAAAGTGGTTGTGTTTTTTACTGTGCATCACATTTTTGCTGGGAAAATTGTGATTTTCAGACCATTTTGGCTTAAAACTGTCGTAAGAAAGTCATGTAATATATTAATGGAAAGCTCTATTTTTATCTTTTCAATGATTTTTGAATTTTTATTCTACTATAGTTAGAACAGAAGATACAGTTATTTGCATTTAAAAACTTTTGTTACCCCCCCCCCTCGCCGTTTTGAAATCTTTTATCAGCTCTGTATTTCGTACAAATTTGAAAGTAGAAATTTAAAAATTATATGTCTAAATTTACTTGTCTTGTCATATGCATCCTTTACGCCAAATTTTGTTAAAATCGGAAATGGTATGGTGAAAAACTTTTTTTTCATGATTAATTTGATGTGGAATTGCCCAAAAATGACCCCCCCCCCCCCACGGCTATCGCGCTGAGAGGAATCATCTTCTGCTCGGAGCACACGTTCACGTGCTGGATCCTGGGAACACAGGAATGAGAGGAAAATTGCATTCATGAAAGTGTCGTCGAAAATTCTGAAAATATTAGCATACCCTCGCGTCCCCCGTAATCTTTTTTCTCTCTCTCTCACCTCGGAGGGATTTGCATTTTGCGAGAATATTTGAAATGTCAAGCAGGAATGCTTGGGAAACAAATAGGGTGATGCGTTTATAAAATGAAACAATCTCGTCCGCAAAACGCTAAACACGTGCGATTTTTTTCTTAGGGGAAATTGTTTTTTGAAAAATTGAAAAAGTTTTCCCTTGTGTGGTGTGAATGCGTCCATTTATATATATGCATTCAGGAAGTTGTTTTCAACGGAAAATTTATGCAGAATATGACAGTTTTTCCTTCATATCTATAAATATTGTTTTAAGATTGTAGTTTTTCCTTTCTTTTATGAGTAATGTCTCAAGAGATTTTATCCTGATAAATAATTTTCAAATGCTAACAAAAGTGAAGAAAATTTGATTGAAACTTGATCTTATTAAGGACTTATTAATCATGTTCAAAAATGATTGAACTTTTTTTAGAAAATGTTTATCAAAACAAAATGAAACATTTCGAAACGATGGAATTTCAAAGTTTTTCTGAAAACTCCAGTCTAAGTTCAACTTCTTTCATAAAAGGTTTGAACCTCAGGACGCAAATCACCTGTGTGCTTTAATTATGGCTTTAATTGATTATCTTATTACAGCGATTTACACCCAAGTTTCAAAGCAAGGCTCGGAATCGACTAAATAAAAGGCAACTGTTCAAACTTGAACCATACACAGTTGATGTTATTGATTTAATTGCACAAAATTTGTAAATAGGTAAGCAAAACAAATTTCAAAGTACTTTTAAAATATTTTTACTTTTAAAATATACCGTGGAACCCCTGCTATACGTTGTGCGTTTCGTACGATATCCCGCTTCCAAAGAAAAAAATTCACTCAAATTTTGGCCTAAATTTCGATTTAATTCACCCCTGAATGGAAGTTGAGTAAACTTTTCGACCACAGAACCTGAATATGTACCTATGAACATATAAGCAGCCGAAACATCCTTTTTGACCACCCCCGAGTCAATTACGACGAGTTCTCTCGTGCCGTATGTATGTACATACATACGTACGTATGTATGTATGTATGTATCTCGCATAACTCAAAAAAGGTGTGCCGTATAACATTATTTTTTTTTCTGGCAAATGCCAATCAAGAAACAAAGTTACAATATTCGTTAGTCTAGAACGTGCTACAAATGAAAGTGTATCCAAAAATATAAAGCAAGTAAAAAAAGACATTCTTCCCACCATTTCATTAGATATGTCTCAAGTTTTAAGCAATATGCTTAGATCATTAACCCCTCCCTTGATTTTACGCTTTCCCGCTTGGTACGTTATTTATCACTGATTCGACATTAAAAGTAAAATCGCGGTCCCCCTGAAATTCATTTGGACAGTGTAAAGAAAGCATTTTGAATTCAAGAAAAAAGCAGTTTGCAGATTGTTCTTAAATCAGATAATTAAAGTGTCATTTTGGAGCGTAAAAGTAGTTATTTGATAAGCAATGAAAAGGTATCGACTGTTAAAACCGATTTGGGGGAGAAAAAATAAAAGAAAAGTTTCTAATTTACTTCGTTTTCATTTGTTATTTCAAATACTTTAGGAGAATTGCTAAAAGACCTTGAAAGAGAAGAAACGTTTAAGAAGAGAAAATTAAAAAAAGGAAGATACCCTAGCAGCATAATCTCATTGGCCGATGATCGGCCATTCATCGAAACCCGATGAAATTGAATCCGAGCAGCAAAATTCGATGAGTTGCCCGAAATGCGATGAGATTTGGAGCGATTTACGAGCAGTGCAGTCCCGTGCCGATGAATTTAGGAACAATTTTGGATGCTCGGATTATTTTCATCGGGAAAGTTGATCGGAAGGATATCGCTTTCGATGAAAAGTAAGCTCATCGAAAACCGTGCTCGGATACTGATTGGAGCGATGTCATCGTGCGTTACGGGATTAGTTAACGAGGAGTTCTATGATCGGCCGAGCAAAATCCGATGAGTTGATGCTACTTGGATAATATCGAAAAGCTAAAAGTGAAGTAAAAGTTCCAAATATAGTAGCAGAAGAGAAACCAACCTGGTTTCTTTTTTTTTACCATTCTCATTTACATTAAAATTTTAACACTAATTCATATACACACTAGTCTAGTAGTAAATAATAAAGTAGTCACTTAAGATTGGAAGAAATAAACTACGTTTTGAAACTTAAAAAAATAAATATTTCAACTCCATATAAATAACAAAGCGGAATTTGCAAAAATATTCTTATGTGATGACTTGCGTTGTAACTTCCGATCCCAGAGGAAATTACGAAGCAACAGTGGAAAGACAACGCCCTAGATAGCTTCATTTGTATGCTACGGAGAACGGTTTCTCAAGCTGTTACAGCCATCTTTCATTTATGAGGCATTTCTTCCTTAAATACAATGTCTGCAACGACATTTTTTCGCTGTTCATTAAATTTAAAAGCTTCAGCTTGTTTTAACAGCGGGGTAGTTTCTAAAACTAAATTTTTGATGTCATTTAAAACAAGAGTAAAAATAAAGTGTTATACATACTATAAACCAAATGTTAAAAGTGAGATTGCTATTTATGAAACATATTAATCATGTCATGATTTATTATTTATAATGAGAAAAGTTTTTCTTTGATATCAAGACCTGGACTTATTTTTATTTTTTCACAAATGATACAATTGGGCTTACTTTCAGGGAATACCTTTTCTTTCTAATTCTTTCTTTTTATGGCCAATAATTTTTATTTGTTTATGCTCAAAAAACATTTATTCGAGTTAAAAAAATTCCTTTATTTAAATTTAAAAAACGTGTCCCTTTCGTTTACGAAATTATCTTCCGCTGAATTTATCCTTTCTCCTTAACGCAATAAAATTTGCAATAATATAATTTCGAAATGATTTGAGACATTAAGAAATTGGGTTTCAAAAGTTTTTAAACAGTTTATTTATTAAGCATAAACTTGTTTAAAAAAGGCTTGTGGCTAAAGGAACGATTCACAACACTTGTTTTTCTACATTTACGACGTTTACTGAAAGAAAGTAAAACACATGAATTGAGCGTTGTGAACTAATGCTTTTCTTTCAGCAGAAAATTTTGCTCACTAAACATTGTTTGATGGGTGCAGACAGACCGACAGACATATTATTTACCTCAAATTCCTACTTTCAAAATTTCAATAATCAGCTGTTTTATTTATGGTTGCCTTTTCATCTTTTTCATCATTCTTTTGCGAAATTGTAAAGATTCACTAAGCCTTCTTCCATGCTTTATTTTTCATATTTCTTTTACTTTAACGGATCAGTAGGCTAAAAGGATCGAGTAATAATCAATGTAAACATACCTAATACCATGAGTGCAGCCGGAAGGATGGTGGAAATGATAGCCAAGAAAACATAAATGACTGAAAAAATAAATGAATAAATACGTAAATAAACAAATATGTACAGCATTTTAAGTTGAAATGATAAAAAATCATAGTATAATTAGAAAACCGAATCAGAATTACTTGTCATATAATTATAATACAGTCATTCAGCGGAATTTGAGCCGTGGCGTTAAAAAAAATACTTGTTATATAACAATAATACAGTCATTCAGTTTAATTTTGAGCCCTGCAGTAAAAAAAAAAGAGCCAATAGCACAATTCAATAGTTCTGAATGTGGAATGTGCTCTGCTTACATTGTAATATTCTATGCAGTATTTTACCAATAGAATTCTTGCTGTGCTCTCAAATGCAAACGACGAACTTTTTAAAGACATAAAACCTTTATTTTTCTGTTATAAATATGCACTACTTTTATTAAAATAATTTATTTTGTAGCCTATTTCTGACACAACTAAAGGTTACCTTACCCTAACTAGCAGGACAATACGAAATTTGAAAGAAGCTAATAATTCATTTTAAATAGATTTAATAATTATTATTTCTTAATTTTGGATAACTATACCACAGTTTTGGAGTATTCCTTTCGTTTTATATCAACAAATACGATAAATACTGGGAACACTTTTGAGGAGTTTTTTTAAATACAGAAATGGTGGCTCGAAGGTAGCCCGAATAACTGTATCTTATGCATTTATGGCTGGACTTATGCGAAATGTTGAGTTAAAACTAGTTTTATTAAAACACGCGAGAGCTCGCGCGGGGTCGGAAACGACCCCAGCCCTTTTTTGTTTCCATTTCTTGGAATTTCATGGACAGATAAGGAAACCATCTTTTGGGTAGCTGCCATTGTATCCTTGATTGATATGTGTGTGTGGTTGGAATTTTCTTTAATCCTCTTAATTCTTGTAAACTAGGGGGGTTCTTGCGATTGGAGTCTTTTACGACCACAGGCAAGTACTGACGTCAGTAAAGTTCTCGGAACGGAACAGGTGTTTGGAGTCGGTTCCATTCAAAGAATTTTGAAACATTTTTTGAAAAGGAAGTAGTTTTCAGTAATCCTTCTTCTAGCCATGATTTTCAGTTAACAAACGTGTCGTTCACAGTGATTATGTAGTTCTGTCCTTGCAAAATTCATATATTTCAATTGCTTTTGCACTACTTATAACAAAGAAAAGATGCCGATTCCATATGAGCAAGGGATGAAGCATTTTAGCTAATTACTAGCCGATGGAGAAAGTGATGAATATGTGTCATTTCTTATGATGGATGTTTAGCAATAAAAAAAAAACTTTAGTGATTTTGACAGTAAAAGCAAATTTTCTTTTAGCGAAAATTCTGATAATCCTGATACAGATGACATCTTTATAGGAAGAGATAAAGAAACTATTTGGCAAAGAAATAAATTTAGAGCTAATGTTTGTACTCCAGTTCGAAATATAAGTATTTTTCTTCCTGCACCAAAGGGCAACGCAAAAATCTGTTACTGATGTGTTTGAGAGCTGGAGCATTTTCGTAATAGTTCATAAAGCACGTTCTTTATGCATTTCAAATCAAAAACTGATCACTGTAGAAGTCTTTGTTAGTGAAAAAACATAAATGAATAAAATAAAATAAAGAAGTCATGAAAAAGAGGAAAAGAAATGAAGAACAACACATTGGGGTCGTTTTCGACCCCGCGCTCGCGCTCGTGTGACAAAACATGGCGCGAGCTCTCGCGAGTTAAACAATATTCACAGAAAAAAACATATGAGGGTAATTTTATTTTCCTTAAAATAAAAAATTCTTCAACAATTTTGCATAATTCTTTGCAAATTTTGATTTACATGAATTATTGGGTAGGAACTTAAAAGCGAAAATTTTTTATTCCTTAATTTGAATAACTATACAACAACTTTGAGGGGTTTCTTTCATTTTAAATCGACAAATTCAATATAGCTATAAAAATATGAGTGGAGTTGTTTAAAATACAGAAATTCTGACTCGAGGGTACTCTGAATAACTGCATCTTATGCATTTCTGGTGGTACTTATACGAAATATTGAGTTCAAACTGGTTTGTTCAATCAATACTCATAGACGAAAACATGTGAGAATAATTTTATTTTCCTCAAAATGAAAAAAAAAAAAAAAAAATCAATTTGTTCAATTTTTCACAAATTTTGATGTACACACTGCAAAAAATGAACTGTTGTTTTTACAGTATAATACTGGCAGCCGATACCAATTTGAAACTGTAAAATGCACAATAATAAATTGTTATAATTATACTGTTATAACGACATTATAATACTGGCGGCAGAGGTTCAAGTTTAAAAGAGGGTTCAGCCCGGTAATAAACTGTAAATTAGCAATGTTACAGTTTAGTACTGTAAAATTAGCAATTTTTACTGTTTATTACAATAAAATTAGATGTATTAACCCTCGTGGGTCCCTCCCATTTCAGTTACACTCAAGACCCTTGGGGTCATAAACGACCCCAATGCTTCCTTTAATTAATTTATTATGATTATTGAATGTTACATGCTTTATTTAAGTTCACACACTTTTTAATGCTAAAAAAATAAAAATAAAAAGATACAATCAAAGTAAAATTTAGTTTATGCATTAAATTTTAGAGCAAAACTTACAATAACTGTAGATTTATTTACAACTGTTACAGACCTGAAAAAACATGATTTTTTGCGAGTGAATTTCAAACACTTATGACATTTTTCGATGCATTTTCTGTCCAGTTCTCTTGGACAAAAGTTGCAACCTCCTCTTTTTTTGGCATTCTGGGGAAGTGACTCCAAGGGTCTTGTGTGCAAAAAATGCAATTCGGGAAAAATAAAACACAATAATAGCATTACTTTGATTAGAAAACTAGAAGAATAAAAGCCACAAGAGGCCATTAAAAACAAATGATTGATTAACAAGATATATTAAACAGAAATTGCATTGGGGTCACATATGACCCCAAGGAACACACGAGGGTTAAAAGAGGTTTCAGCACGGTAATAAACTGTAAATTAGCAATTTTACATTTTAGTACTGTAAAATTAGCAATTTTTACAGTTTATTACCATAAAATTAGATGTATTATACTGCAAAAACAACATTCCTTTTCTACAGTGCATGACTTTTCGGAAAACAGCAAAGGAGCAAAAAGATGTGGGAAGCATGCAGACCAATCAATGAGTACTTGATGCAATGAAGTATTTTGTTTATTTTAAAAAGAAAAAAACAAATCAAAATGCAATATGGCGCAATATCTGTACCATCTCGCCTGCAGTGAAAAAGGAGCATGTATTCTACTTATTTTTAAAAGGAAAACAAGGGAAATGCAATACCTAAGGCTTCTGTGAGAGCTTGTAATCGCTCACGATCAAAGTTTTCTCCACGTGAATCGAATTCTTTCATATCCTGAGTTGTAAAGCTTTTAGGGTAGAAGTTATCATGAGTGTTACGAACTAGTTTCATATCAAGGTGTCAGGAGCTAAGAAGTTGAGACACTATATTTATATATATATATATATATATATATATATATATATATATACATTTACTTCTACTTATTTATTTTTGGTGCGGATGTTTAACTTACCTTCGTTTAATTTTTTTAATAGTGGAAAATAATTTATTTTTCACAAATAAAGATTGAGTCACTACGAAGCATTGTTTTCAAAAAACAATCAAACATTTTTACACTTTTAAATTATTTTGATGAGGCAGCCTTATATTTCTCTCAAACATGAATATTTTTTAGATTTTTTTTCCTTGTTTTTTACATTCGCGTACCATTTACCCCAGTCAACCCTGATGAATATTATCAGGCACTTTATTCCTCTAAAATGGGTGAACAGTGAGTGGAAATATCATCATTAAAAAGTACTCTCGTTATTCGTTCATCCAAGAACAATTATCAACTTACTCTAGAATGGTAATACTTTAATCTTTTAAAAGCACTTTTTATTTTTACCTTTTGGAATAAACCCGGCTGTTCTTGCTGCATCAGAACTTAAGAAACCTGGAAGACACTAAAAACAAGAGCTACTGTTATTTTAATGAAAGCAAAAGCAACACATAAGAGTTTTTGGAAATAGATTAGACAGTTAAACATTTTTAAGCTGGAATAGGTTTCAAATCAATACGAAATAGCCCGCTACAGCATAAAAAGTTTGCAGTTTCATCCTTAATAGGGTACATTAGTTTGGAATAGCTACAGCAAAATGATAGTAGTCTGCCTCGCGCGTCATGGATCAGGTACATCAGCATTTTTTTTTTTCAAATTCTTTAGAGCCTGTAAACTGTTGAGGTTTAAAAGATACAACAAGAGCTGGAGTTTTAGTGTGATTCCAGGAATTCATTTTGGCGATATTTCATTTGATGGTTTTGCCCTCTAGACTCCACACCCTCCAGGATCATCCGTACTTACTACAACTCGTGGTTTAACCGGGATGGAACCCTGAAGAGCTTTGTTCTTTTTGAACCAGACCAAGGGCCGACAAAATCACTGGTCCAGTATCTACAGGTATCGTTTCACTTGGAACAATTTGTGACTATGACCCTTATTTAAGGGAAATTTTATTTTTATTAAAGATTCAGCTGGGATAGAACCAAGGACCCTCCGCGGTTATGAGTCTGACGCCTTACCGATCGGGCTACCACAGCCCTTGCCCTCTAGAGTATCAGCTATAGACTCTAGTAAAAATGGGTTATTTAAATTTGAAATTTGGCCTGTTATGATCATTTTAATTATTAATTTACAGCGGTATAACTTATTCTGTGAGACCATAACGTTCTGTACTACCAAAATGTTATTAAGATCAAAGGTTTGTATTACCAGATTCTTAAATTAGTTTCCATAAATGTAATTGAAAAAGGTTTTGTAATCCACAAAATGTAATCTCACTTTTAACTGAGAGAGCATTTTTTTATGATTCCTATAATAACAAAGGTCAATAGCAGAGAAATAAAAATTAACGAGCCCAGTTACCCTATTAATCTCGGTGGATAGACCCTTCAAAATCCGTATTGAATATAAACTCTGCTATCTACATTATCAAAAACATGTTTGTAACCTTTACAGATTATATTTGGTTCGCAAAGCAGTGTTCTTCAACAAATTGTCTCTTTCATATTTTTGTCGCAGCTGGCTCTTCAAAAACATTAATGTAATTTCCCTAATCTGTATTTACGACTTTAAATCAGATGTAAAATATAACTGTATTTTTAGTATGCAACGCTGCATTAATAACTAATTGCAAAAAAGAAATAAAATGTTTACCTCTGTGGTGTAAGATACACATAAAACAACGTTACAGTAAAAAAAACAACATAAAAATATAGTTCCACATGTAGCTTGCAATTCTTATTGCTATTCGGGAAATTGTAAATTAATGCGAGAAACATTTCTAAAAAGTACATGCAATGCAAAATGCACAATACTTTTCAAACAAAACAACATATTTACTCCAGTCAAATTAGACATTAAAATCGCAAATTGCGATGTAGTCCTGAATTTTTAATATGTTGTTTGGGTCCCTTAGGGTAGTGTAAATCTAAGTTTGCACCTTTCTAAAACCTGTGCTCGCTGCGAAACTCGCGAAAAACTGCAAAATTTTTGGACATTTTTCAGTTTTTCCTTTATAACTCCTAAACTATGCAACTTTTGATAAGAGATGTGAATGCCCATTTTATGGAACACTAAATTTGAAACAATTTAAGCTCAAGTTAGGCTCTGTAGGACCAATAGTTTAAGAGATATTCTACTTCGAAAAATGGAGTTTTTTTGCGAAAAGTGAAAAAATTATGCTTCGATCATATTTCGGACCAAATATCAACATAAATTCCTATTCTACAAGACAAGAAATGAACATGCAATTACAGTACATTTAATCAGCTTTCATTCAAGCCCAAACAGTAGTCTGTAATCTTAATATTTCATTTACAATAGCGAAAAATAAATATTTAAAGTTTTGAGAAATGAGCAAAATTGTTTCCTAATAAGAATAGGAGGGCAGTGGACAATGAAAAAATGCATAGAATGGTATTAAAATGGTAACACTATATTAAAATGTTATTTTTAAATACTTAAAACAACATTACAAGTCATTTTCACTCATTTTTTTTTGCTATTTTTATGATGGTTCTTGTTGGCTGTGGTCTTATCCTGACTTTTTTCAGATTTTGTCCTATCCCTCCTGAACTATGCAACTTTTGATGATACGTGTGCATACCCGTTTTGAAGAACACTAAATTTGCAACAATGTAGGCTCAAGTGGTGTTCTGTAGGATGAATTAGTTTAAGAGATGTCGTACTTCAACAATTTGTCATTTTTTACGAAAAATGAAAAAAAAAAAAAATGCTTCGATCATATTTTGAACCAAATATCGACATAAATTCTTATTCTACAAGACAAAAGATAGACAATTACAGTACATCTAATCAGCTTTCATTTAAGCCTAAAGAGAAGTCTGTAGGTTCAATATTTCATTTACAATCGTGAAAAAAACTAATATTCGGAATTTGAAATGCTTTTTGAGAAATGAGAAAAATAGTTTTCTAATAAGAATAGGAGAGTACTGGGCGACAGAAAAATGCATAGAGTTGCATAAAAAGGGTAACACTGTATTAAAATATTATTTTCATAATTTAAAAAACCTTACAGGTTAATTTAGCTCAATGTTTTTCTTTTTTTTCTTTTGTGGGTCTTTATTAGCTGTGCTCTTATTGCGAAGCTGCCGAAAAGGAAGGTTGTCTTTGTTCTGTCTCAAGATGTTCGTTTAAATTCGGACAGAGTTGTTACAACTTCCTTGCCATTTCAGTTCTCGAACATGAAGAAAATACACAAACATCGTGAGACAGAACAAAGACCACCTTTTTTTCCTGCAGCTTCGCGATAAGACCACAGCTAATAAAGACCCACAAAAGATGAAAAAAAAAAAAAAAAGTCGAGAGAAACTAACCAGTAAGGTTTTTTTTTTTAATTATGAAAATAATATTTAGTGCAGTGTTAAACTTTTTATACAACTCTATGTATTTTTCTATTGTCCAGTGCTCTCGTCAGCTAGAAAATTCCTTGTTTTCAATTTCTGAGTATATCGATACTTACGTATAGCGATCTACTATATCGCCAATCAATCCAGTCTTATTATGTTGTTTTTATAGCAGTTGTTTTATAATGCAGCTAGTTTTGTGGTATGAACTGTAAAATTGTGTTAATAAACTGTAAAATTAGCTATTTTACAGTTTATTACTGTGCAATTTACAGTTTTAAACTGGAACCTCTGCTGTCAGTATTGTATTGTAAAAGCAACAGTTTATTTTTTGTAGTACGTATGCAAATGTTTAAATTAAACACGTTCAGAAACTTAGGATGAAACCGGATTCCGACTTTTCTGAGTCATGTAAATGTACACTCATCAACTCGCATAATTTGAACACAATTCAAGTTTAAAATAACGAATTGAATTTACAGAGAAATTTCAAACACAGCAGCAATGTAATGCACGAAGGCAGTCATATATTGGGTGGTACGTATGCTACAGTCTAAAAGGAATATAACTACGAAAGCCTAGAATAAAGCAAGATTTCTCGAGTACTATTTAGATAAATAAAAAAGTGAAATGAAATTTGTTTTTACCACGAAATGAAAGGTTGCTTTGGTACCTCCACTCATTTTGTCGTCTTCAGGTTTCCAGTTAAAAGAAGACAATATTGCTGCTGCCTTTAAATCTTTGAATGAATCTGCAAAAGGAAAAGAAAGAAAAACTGAAAAAAAAAAAAAAAAAACAGAAAAAAAGCAATTTTGAATTCTTTTAAACTTTTCTCAGTATAACTTTTCAAGCCTAGACTATATGCATTTAAACGTCAACATTGTTTGACCTGAATTTGCTGCAAAAAAGATTTACACATGTTTAAGACCAATGCCTAAAACGGTGCTAATTCGTCAGTTATCAGCTTACTTTTTTGCGACAGTAAAAAATTGGTAACAATAATAATAATAATTAAAATAAAATTAAAATAAAACCCCAAAAATTAAATTCAACAGTTCAATAAAGATTTTCAAATTCTTCAAATTGAATGATTTGATTTGGTAATAAATTTGAAATGCGTTTCTGCTGGTTAGTCCTTTGCAGCCAAATTTTCGGACATTTATACAAGTTTTACCCACAAATTGCATCCAATTCCTAATGACATTATAGTTTCAGTACTCGCATGCTGATTTTTTCCCATTGCACTAAATTAAGTACAGCTTCAATAAATAAATAAGTAAATAAAAAGAAAAAAAAACAAAACAAAGCTATAATTACACTTACGTGGGAATTGAAATTTTTAAAGATTCAAGTATAGTTTATAAATGCAAAAATATGAGAAAGGAAAAGGGAGAAGCTACTTCATTTCCTTAAAAACTGAAATATAAAAAGAAAATTTTGATGTGAAGACGTCACATACTTAAGAGAACTAAAAAGAAATTCTTCCTTTTAACAAAAACAGTCTTTGCACGGATACTCGGAAAAACTGAAGTAGTGGTCTGGACTTCAAAAGAATAAATAAATAGATAAATAAATCTGCTATGTGTGAAAAAAAACTTGCCTTTTTAATAATACATATATACAATCGTAGTTCATATATTCATATTGTTCGGCCGACGAGACTGTCTGGATTAAGAATTCAAGTTTCTACAAGTCAAGTGGATGATGACATTATTTTTGTAAATATTTCTCAGTTGTTTTGACAGGAGGGAAAGTTTTTAATTAATTGTTCGGTAACCATAATAACCATAGCATAATATAATCTTCCGATAAATTATAGTATGTTTTAAGAACCGTTTTTTTTAAGAATCAGGCAGTCAAAAAACTCGACATTTTTGATTTTGCTGAAAATTTCAGAATATAATCTTTATTTAAAATCATTAAACACGTGTTTTTTTATTTTTGCAAAAAAAAATTTTTTCTTTCCGTTTTGGGAGGTCAAAGTTGGACTTTGCTCTTTTTTTCAGTAAAAACATGCCAACTTAGATAAGCCAATACTTTTTGCTTTAGCAGTGAACCGTGGAACTGACAATTATTTTGTGTTCTACAATACCCCCACTAACTGTAAGCACCGAAATATTTGTGGACGACTCTTACCGCAAAGGTCAGAGGTCACTCAAAGTTGTACGAAAAAAAGTTTTTTTATGCGACTTTGACCGACCAAATCTTATAGTGGAAACAGTGAAACACTGTAGTGTTATATATCAGTAAATACCCACTAAAGAGCACTATCCAAAAACATGAAGATATGTGTTGTTGATATTTTGCACATTGAAATATTTGACTCTGAAATTGAAGAAATTGCAAAATTACCTGACTTTGAGGGTCATTATCTTCTTGCAGCATGAGTGAAGAAATATAAAACTAGCTGGTGTAGAAGCCTTTTTTGTCCCAGAAACACAATCAGTTAACAAACCTATGGCTACTCTTTCAGTTTTTGCATAATTCGGCTCTAAACTTTGCAAAATGAGTGTTTTTTGGCGTTAAGAAAAAAGGCCAATTACCTGTTTTAAAATAGGTATTGCTATTATTTGTTGTACTATTATATCCCAACTTCCTAACTAGCTGAAATGGCATCTAAAGATGGTTATACAGTTGAAACCAAATTGAAAATGAATTCTCGAAAATACTCAGTATACGTCAAAAACCATCTTTTTTTATTTGTCCAGGCGACGTTTTTTTTGTTATAGCTCTTTATTCCGTTCGGTTCCAACATGGTAAGCAATTTATGTACTTCTTGTCGTTTTAATTGCTGTAAAACTGAAAAGTAATGTATCTTAAGTCTGATATAAAGTAATATATCTTGTCATATCAAGTTTATAATGTAAGAGAACATTTTGAAATGGATAATAGACCTAATCTAAAAAAAAAAAAAAATACTTGTTCAGCTGTGCCCTCTTGCTCGATGTCGTGAATGTCATCAAAAATTTCCAGACCAGCACCGAGGGGCTTTAATGTACCAAGATTTTTAGGAAGTGACATTCTGCTAAAGAGGCTTCTGATTTGTGAAAAAGTTGAGTTTTTGATGACATTCACAACATAGACCAAGAGGGCACAGCTGAACCAGGAGGGCACAGCTGAACCAAGAGGGCACAGCTGAACAGAAGTTTTTTTTTTGGATTATGTTTATTGCCCATTTCAAAATATTCTTTTAGCATTATAAACTTAATATGACAGGATATATTGTTTTATATAAGACTTAAGATACATTGCTTTCCTGTTTTACAGCAACTAGAACGACAAGAAGTACATAAATTGCTTACCATGTTGGAACCGAACGGAATAAAGAGCTATAACAAAAAAAAAAAAAACGTCGCCTGGACAAATAAAAAAAGATGGTTTTTGACGTATACTGAATATTTTCGAGAATTCATTTTCATTTTGGTTTCAACTGTATAACCATCTTTAGATGCCATTTCAGCTAGTTAGGAAGTTGGGATATAATAGTACTACAAATAATAGCAATACCTATTTTAAAACAGGTAATTGACCTTTTTTCTTAACGCCAAAAAAACACTCATTTTGCAAAGTTTAGAGCCGAATTATGCAAAAACTGAAAGAGTAGCCATAGGTTTGTTAACTGATTGTGTTTCTGGGACAAAAAAGGCTTCTACTCCAGCTAGTTTTATATTTCTTCACTCATGCTGCAAGAAGATAATGACCCTCAAAGTCAGGTAATTTTGCAATTTCTTCAATTTCAGAGTCAAATATTTCAATGTGCAAAATATCAACAACACATATCTTCATGTTTTTGGATAGTGCTCTTTAGTGGGTATTTACTGATATATAACACTACAGTGTTTCACTGTTTCCACTATAAGATTTGGTCGGTCAAAGTTGCATAAAAAAACTTTTTTTCGTACAACTTTGAGTGACCTCTGACCTTTGCTGTAAGAGTCGTCCACAAATATTTCGGTACTTACAGTTAGTGGGGGTATTGTAGAACACAAAATAATTGTCAGTTCTACTGTTCACTGCTAAAGCAAAAAGTATTGGCTTATCTAAGTTGGCATGTTTTTACTGAAAAAAAGAGCAAAGTCCAACTTTGACCTCCCAAAACGGAAAGAAAAAATTTTTTTTTGCAAAAATAAAAAAACACGTGTTTAATGATTTTAAATAAAGATTATATTCTGAAATTTTCAGCAAAATCAAAAATATCGAGTTTTTTGACTGCCTGATTCTTAAAAAAAACGGCTCTTAACTCTGTGTGTGAGTAAGAGACAGAGAAAAGAGCGCTTTGGTTACATGAATTTGTATTTCGGAATTTTTTTAAGGATTATGATTGTTAACTCTGTGATTTAAAAGATAACATATTTAAATTAATGAACTTCAAGCAACAATATTTATTCACTATTACTGCTATGTAACATAATAGATTTAAACAAACCTACGTTCAATATTAGAAATTTTGAATTAAAAAAAAAAAAAACTATGGGTTTTTGATTTTTCTCATACTTAATTAACCTCATACAAAAACTTATCATGGAATAAATTTAAATGCCAAATAACTTATTTCAAGATGAAAGTAAAAACTATTTGTTAAGAATACATGTACTGTCAAATGGAATAAAACAAACCTTTATTTTTTAAAGTTACTTCTGCCAAAAAACTCAGTAAACTTAGGATTATTCAGTTTGAATTAACTAGTCGCTGTGCATTTTACATTATCCGGCTTATGTGCCTACTCCGTAATTTTTCTTGCATACTAATACATGCTATGCAAATATTCAAACAAAAGAAGCCGTTTAGACTAAATCCAAATATAACCTAATACTGATTAGTTTTTGTGAAAGTAATTGTGCAATTGGTTAAGAAGAATACTGAGGAATCATGTGAAATATGTTAAAGTAGTATTTGTTATTCTTCACACACTAGTTTGTAGTATTTTTATGAAAAATGTTTACTAAATAATTTAAATTTATGATTATAAAATAAAAACTAAAAAAAGGTTTTTAGATGCACTTAATACACAGGAACATATATTATAAGTAATATAGTTTATATAATACAGTTTAGCCTTTAGTATTAATAATAGTAAAAAATATATTACTTTCATATTTACAAAGAACGTGAACTTTATCATTTATTCAGAGTTACATACAAACAACTGAAACACTAAAATACATCAGCATGTAATATAGTTTAGCCTTTAGTATTAATAATAGTATAAAATATATTACTTTAATTTTTGTAAAGAACGTGATTTTTTTTTCATTCAGAGTTACACACAAAAACCACCAATGAAACTATTAAAAAATTGTAAAAGATATGTATAAGTATCGTTTGTAAAGTACACGGTAACTTGCCATTTTTTGGAGAAGACCTAGCAAATGAAATACTTCTGCATTCATATAGTGACATGATTCTACTTTATTCAAGATAAGTTTTTAATGTTCATAATAATCCGAATACATTTTTAGTTGAACAATAACCATTCATTAAAGAAAGGCCTCATTTAAGGCTTTTGTATTTCGTGCTTTGAATATCTGTTCTTCATCCAGTTCTTTAAATACTGAGCTTTCTTATTTAAAAGCTGTGGCTTTTGATCGGGGTTACTCGTCCAAGATTATTGATTCTATATATAATAGGCTAATAAAGCCCTCTCATTCCAGCAAGGTTTCCGAGTCTAAGGTTGGTTACACCATTGTTTTGCCTTTTTATCCAAAAACAAGTCATCAAGTTGCAAAGATTTTGAAAAAGTTTGGTTTCGATATTTCTTTCTCTCCTGTGAACAAAATCAAGTTTACAAACTTAAAGCATCCCATTGATTGCCAAAGCAACTGGGGCATTTATAGCATCTCTTGCAAATGCGGACTTAGCTATGTAGGCCAGACTAAGCGGCCTCTTAAGCACCGTCTGAAAGAGCATCAAAATTATGTTAAACATAAAGAACTAGCACGCTCTTCCATTTCTCAGCATTGTTGGACTTCTGGTCACTGCTTTGATTTTTCTTCGGCTAGAATTATTTGTAAATGTTCGTCAGTTTATGACCTCGATTTTTGGGAAGCTTACCATATTTGGAAAAATTCCCATTCTCTGGTGAATGATTTTTCCAGTGTTCCATTTTTCCCTGACATCTGGAAGCAATTTTTATAATTTCGTCTTCTAGTGTTTTCTCCCGCGCTTTTTTTCCCCTACTTTCCTTTGCCGCCTTCCCCCCTTTTCTTCGCTCTCCTGGCGTTTCGCTGATCGCTGATTGGTCGGTGTTTTCCCGCTTTGTTGTGAGTTCAAGCGCACTCGCCCATTTGTTATAAATAACGGGGCACACGTGCTTCGCGCTCAGTTCTCTTACAGCTTTCATGTTGTTTGCTGAGCTTCTTGCACTGATGAAGGGGCTCCATTGTAGCCTTGAAATAGCTATTTGCTGTACTTTCTCCCTTATTTGTGCTTTATTTACGTTGATTTTTAACTTCAAATATAGTTCAGCACAAAGCCTATTTGATCATTTTTCATTTAATAACCAGTTTGTTGAATTTTGGAATATAATTGTAGCTTTGCATGTCTAATGATCATGCAGACATATATTACCATCAATGCACACAGAATGTACCGTTTTGCATATGAACCAGTTTTCTTGTAACATTTCAATTAAATATCTTCATGTATAAAAAGTTTCACACTGTAAAATGAAGCTTATGGTTCTTAAAATGTTTAAGTTACGCAACACAAATTTCAAAATTAGGGGGAGGACCAACATATTTGGACCAATTTATCTGATAGTTCTAAAACTAATGGAATAATATTTATGCAGTTTAATGGCACTCAACTTGAATTTCAGTTTCAACAGTCTAGCAGTAAATATCACTTAAGTTTTCAAGATTTTGGAGCACATTACCCAAAAGCTAGCATTTTTGTAGACTGTTTAGTCTGGCGTTAAGGCGGCGAACTTTTCATAGCCCATTTCTTTACCTAACTAATGTAAAACACGCTTATACGTCACTTGGAACAAATGGGAATGCAGCGTGGTAATGGTAATAGTTAGTAGCTGAGATTATGTTCATTTTAAATTGAGCGAAAAGGCAGTTACTTGAAGCTTTATAGTCTAATAAAAAATGTTAGAAAATTGTTGAGTTAAAACATTTATGATTAATTGAACATTTAATTACAGTAGTACCTTGAAAACGTGCATTGTGTAATTACAACTTGTTAATTGTGATTGCGTAAATCAATTGAGAACTAATTGTATTAAAAAAAACCTCAACTCAAACGTAGTAGAGGAGAATGGTAGCCAGTAGAACACGGGTTTAAATTGGAAAATATATATATATATATATATATATATATATATATATTTGGTGCCATTTGATAGGATACGTGATAAAAGCTAATTGGAAAAAAAACAAAAAAACATTAATATCTTAAGCTGAGCCATTTTTTCCCTGGTACCACAAAAGTAAATTTTCAGTTTCTGCCTAAAAGTAGCTGTTAATCTAACAGTATTCCCCAATATTCAGTTAGTTTAATTGTTATACATCATTCGAGTAATATTATCGAGTAATAACGAATCTTACAGCACAGCTGAGAGCTGAAGGCTTATTGATTAACCAAGGTTTTAGTACAAAATGAGATTTTTATATATTTTTCCACCTCAACGAAATAAACATAGGAATGAAAAGAACAAGACAGGAAAGTTGAAAAAAAAAGTATAAAAGCACTGGGAAGATTTAAAAAAAAAAAAGAATTTAAATGGTTTCTGGAAATTTTTCCTGACCCTTTAAAGTTTCATGCCGAGGGCACAGGCCCTAGTGATAAATAGGGTCTGCTATGCATTATTCATTAGCTTTTTTGTACCATTCTGTAGAAATCACCCTTATCTACGCACAAGAGTCAAATACCGAAGAATGTAGTTCCCTTGCGGAGTCATGGCGTGGCGATCATACTTTTTTACATCATGTGCGCAGTGCAGCGATTTTGAGCACATTGTCTGCGCATCGACTTTGAAAATAATTAAAAATTAAATTAAAGTCGCAGAGACTTGGGGGTTTTTGCAAAAAGCTTTTTTTCACTCTTTTCTAATAGGGAAAAAATAAATCAAATAAAATATAAAAAAAGCTTTTTTAAGTTTAAAGACTATTTTTATCAGTTTGATTCGCACTAAAAGGTATGAAATAAAATAAATATATGATTTCTTGATGACAATAGTCAAAATTTTTAGTTGATCTAATTATATCTTTATATGCTGATTAAATCTAAAGCAGTAAATGAAATTTAGATTAAAAATTTGCGAGACGAAATAGGCGGTACATTTAAAGCTATTCATAGTAAGCCTTATTCAGGTCAATATTCATCATACAGTTAAAAATAAGTATTTCAAAGACCTTTTTCTTTATTTTGAAATAGAATTCCATTCAATACCATCAGCGACCCCACCACAGGTGGAGATGAATTAGATAAACGTATTTCTACAATGTTCTTCTTTACTTTTCATTACGAGTGGTTTCTTGCCCAATTTTAGTACTTTTGAATATTTCTGAATATGTAATGAAATTATTCTCATGCATTACATCACAAAATACAAAAAACTATCAAATAAAAAATTATTAATTTAAAAAATAGATGAATAAATAAAATATATAAGTAAAATAAATTAAATAAGTAAACATCAATTCGTTATCAATCTCCCCAACATATCGTTTCCAATTATTAAGTACCGATTTCCAATACATCTTGATTTTCTCGGAGGAAAGAGATCTTTCAAACACGTTTACAAACTTTCTGCAAAAGATTTTTGGCATTCCATTTTTTTTCCCGATTGGGTGTCAGCTCAATCGGTGGCTCTTTATAACTGAAAATATTTGTTTACTTAACTGATGGAGAAACAATCTTTTTACTCTATTCTCAGATTGAAAAATAAAAAACAGCACGGAATTTTGTGCGTATCATCGCTTTTAACACTGCATCTTTAGCATTAGTAACGCATCGATTATTTTTATTTATTTCTGTGCATTATTTTAAGGGTCCTATATCTAGGGAAAAATCGTTTTTCGTAATGTTGTTTGTGAATGACAGTTAATAGGAGAGTAATCCAGGATTAAGGTTATTTCGTAAATGGAATTGAAATGCATAAATCACAAATAAAATGCAGTGTCTTACATCTTTTTTTTTTATTTTTGGCGGTAATAGAGTTTTTCCGCACAAGCTGGCACTTTTATTTCGCTTTAATTTAGCATTACCTTTGAGCCCAGACCATTGCAATAAATGTTATTGAAACTTGAAGCTTACAAATCAATTGTGCCATATTTTTTTAATATTATTTAAAATATGTAACAATTCCTTTAGCGTGGATACATTTTTCGCACTTACAGAACACTTTGCTTTTAGGCAACACACAGGAATAAAATTTCTAACTTGCATATAAAAAATACAGTGAACTCTCACTTATACGCCTTTTTCACTTATACGACGATTTAGAATGGTCCCAGCCCATTCCTTAGAAAAAAAAATGGTAGTATCATTCGTTTATGCGTCGCTCTAAAGATAAATATTTCACTTATGCGCCGAATTTTCCCTTAAATGTAAAAAGATTAATTTATTTTCTTTAAAAAATAAACATTTTTCTTCACTTTCATCTTTAATCTGTTGCTTTTATTGCTTACGGAAGGCATTTTTTCCGCATGAACTAGAGCTCGGAGAGGGACAATTATCTATTATGCGTAGTTTTAAAGGGAACAGTTTGTAATTAGGTATGCTACAATTTTTGTTTTCTCTTTATCATTGTAGTTACTTACAGAAGTGAATAGCAGGAATAAAGTGATTGTGACATTTGAATTTCGCCGATTTACACAAATTGAAATTAGTGTGTGTTCAATTGTGTTCAACTCACAAATACATTTAAAGTGGCAAGTGGATAAAGGTGATATGTGACATTTGAATTTCGCCGATTTACACAAATTGAAATTAGTGTGTGTTCAATTGTGTTCAACTCACAAATACAATTGAAGGGGCAAGTGGATAAAGGTGATATGTGACATTTGAATTTCGCCGATTTACACAAATTGAAATTAGTGTGTGTTCAATTGTGTTCAACTCACAAATACATTTGAAGGGGCAAGTGGATAAAGGTGATATGTGACATTTGAATTTCGCCGATTTACACAAATTGAAATTAGTGTGTGTTCAATTGTGTTCAACTCACAAATACATTTGAAGGGGCAAGTGGATAAAGGTGATATGTGACATTTGAATTTCGCCGATTTACACAAATTGAAATTAGTGTGTGTTCAATTGTGTTCAACTCACAAATACAATTGAAGGGGCTAGTGAATCAAGGTGATATGGGACATCTTTTTTTTTTAATTTCTAGAAAAAGCTTTCAAAAAAATTTATTACCTTATCACCTTCATCCATGGGTAAAAAGTAAGTTTGTCAAAAATTGTCACATATCACCTTTATTCACTTGTCCCTTCAATTGCCAAACAGTTGTAATGTGTCTCTTTTCTATAGAAGCATTCTTATTCATTCTTTATGTTGCGTTTTAGTCCTTTGAATAGACTTGTTCACTTATACGTCTCTCTCACTTATTATGCGTCTTTTTCTGTTGGCCCCTTGGGCCGGCGCATAAGTGAGAGTTCACATGTAATTTGGTTTACGATTTTTTTATATTTTAAGTATATGATTGCGAGTGTAAAAGAAAAATGTTCAAATTTGTAAAGATAAAGGCAATTTTTTTGACTTTACGAAATTTATACTTTTAAAAACTCGAGAGGATAAAAAAATAATACTATAAGAATCTTCTCTTACAAAAGCAATACTTTAATCGCATTACATGAACATAAATCTTTGTATTCTTTCCAAATAAAGATCAAGCTGTCAAAGAAATATTTCTTCGTATCCTTGACGCTACCATAATTTTTGAGCTTATAATTGGCTATGATAACAGGCATAAACTCTGGTTTATACAGGAAAAAATAAAAATCAAAGCATTCATAATTTAAATTTTTACATACAACTGCTTCTCATTACTCCTCCTCAATCATCCCCTCTCCCATATGTGATTTATACAAGTAGTATAATAGGAATTTGGAACTGAAGTTGATTACTAGATGCAAATGAAGATAAATTCGCATATGCAAAATTTATATGACGACAAATAATTGTACTTTTGAATCTATTATCACTACTCATTATATCAATGACTAAAATAACTAAATACAAATTCATGTCAGATAATCTAGGGGAGGTTGGCATGTAACACTTTCATAACGTCAATGGGAGGACTGCCATGGTTTGCCCTACACCAGTTGTTTAATATTAAGCTGCAACTGTAATAACGCGCATGACTGCTTAATTTCAAAGACTTGCTCGATATTTTGCCTTCATGTATACTAATGCTGAACACCCAGATTAACACAGATATGTGTAGGAAAGATACACTGAATAATGTCCTCAAAGATAGGCGACACACAGTAGAGCCTAATTAATCCAAACTGGGGGGAAGATCCATCAGATCGTACGAATTGATGAAAGTCTGGATTAAACAAAATAACTTATAAATTGAGCCATGATAAGTAAACAAACTACAGTACATACGAAAAATATTACTTTTGATTTCAAGAGAATGAAATATAAAACTGCATAAGAGAGCATTATAAAAATACATAGTAAAATATAAAAAATACGGCCTACAAAAATACATTGCTACTCCAATTCACTTTTAATTACGAAGTTACATGTGAATTATGTACATAATTTATTATATAGAAATGCAGTATGTACATCTAATCTGTTCGGGTTAAACGAAGTCGTGCTTAATAGTGTTCGGATTGCTTAGGATTTCATGCAACAGCGGAAATGTGTACACGTGACCATCAAAAAAAAAAAAAAAAAATAATAAAAATCAACTTCAAGTACTTGTATTCAAGTAATGCTGGCTACGTTTTTTGTTTTAGTCTATATTTTTATTTTGTACAAACAACACAATTCATGAAAATCCATATTCACAGATATGTGGATGGAAACTACACTAATTAATTGCCTCAAAGAAAAGCGATGATGACCACAAAACGTAGCAATTTATAGTTATTTTTATTTTTTCCCTTTATTTTTAAAAATATCGCACCGCCCCTGAAATTTCTTAACACCCTTCCAGGGGGGCGTATCCCACGTCGAAAACCCGTGTTCTATAGCATTAAAGGTAAAAACTAAGTAGGCCATAAAAAGAATAAATAAATAAATAAAGCAAATTTAAGTGTTTCGTGGTATTTTGCTCGATATTTTGACTTTATGTTTACTAATCGAGAAAATCCAGATTCACAGCTATGTTGATGAAAACTACACATAATAGCAAACCGCCAAGAAAGGCAAATAGCAAACATATTTACATGCAACCACAAAATGGAGCAATTTATAGTTAGTTTTATTTTTTCACTTTGTTTTTAAAAATAATTACGCCTCTTTTAAAACTCTTCTAAGCTCCCTCCCCCCGCCGTATCGTGCCGTTCAGGTTAAGAACCCCTGCATATCAGTAACTACAAAAAAATATATGAGAAAGAGCAAAATTTAAGTACCTGCATGATTGGAACGGAATTTTCCTGCATCACAGGTGATATAACTCTGTCATCAAGTCGGTGAAGTTGTCTCACGAATCAGACGGAATGACACGTCATATCTGGGCGAGCGTCTTCTCCCCCCCCCCCCAACCAGTCACTCGGCGCTGGAAAGACAGGCCCCCACGCAGACTTGGCATCGGAACCTTATAAAGGTAAATTACATCTGGCAAGGATTTCCGAGAGAAAAACTCCTTCACGTGGAGAAAGACGTCACTAAACCCAGTGGAATTAAAACAAACTTAGTGGGAGAAATCAAATGGGTGATTAAAATCTGGGGTAAAAGAGTTTATCTGTCGGATTGAGGAGGAACGTTGCCAGATTACGGTAAATGTGGAACTGAGAGAAACGAAATCCGACTGAAAATAAGAAATTTTTTTTTCAGCTAATGTCTTTTTTTTCCTCTTTTTAGGCTCAAAGGACTACGTTTTAATTTGCAATTTAATAAGGTTGCAAATCTTTAAATAGCTCAAATAACTGGTGTTCACGTTAAAAGCATTATTGATGGACTAACAGGCCCATTACCCATGCCGTGGTTCAATTTAAGAGATAGGCAATGCGATAAAAATGAATTAAGAACTGTCTACATTCAATACCTTGTTCATTTCAGATGCAGCCTATCTTGTAGAGTGCTGAAGAATTCTTTAAAAAAATATATTTTGTTTAAAAATCATTTGAAACTAGTGAATCCTATTGAAAACTTTCTAATTTCGTTATTGTCACGTAAATGGTAACATAGGTTACATAAGTTGATCTCAAAAAAATTAAAGAAAACATAACTTGCTGAAATTTTACCCTTCTTGTGGTATAAAACAAATTATTTCTCTCTTCTACTTTTCATTTTTACCGTTAAAATGAATTATTTCGTTAAGCAAGTCTCAAACTTGAAATTTAGCTAAAATAGTAAAATGTGTCCTTTTTTGGTGGATCTGCGTGTTGTTCTAATTTTAGGTTTAAATAACTGTGCATAGCTTAAAAAACTTTTCGTCTGTGTAATAGTTGAAAAACTACGCTCCGTAGTTTCGCTGCAAAGCATCACGGCAGCAAATTTAAGGAAGATAAATGTCTTCTCGTTAGTGGTTGCGTTTATCAGTTAAAACTGGTATCTTAGTCGCTTAAAGCGTGAATTCTCGATCGAGAATTAAAAAAAAAACAGCACCGTTTTAACATTTCAACAAAAAGTTAATTATGATTTAGAGAATTTGTGAGAAGCTTTTTTTTTCAAGGCCCCAATTTTGCAGATATAGTGGAGTACATTTACATGTAGTATACATGTACAGGTAGTTATAAAAAAATGGAAACACGTGTGAAAATAATGTGAAATTTTTGAGTGCGTTTTGTAAGCATTAAATAATAAAAATAGCTACCAAGTTTCTTCATAAACAGCAATGTATAGTATATTCTACTAGTATATGGTAATATAACTGAAGTTTCGAAAGTCTTGGATTTTTTTCAACTCGCGTGAATGATGCGTCCATCTTCTTGAAACGACGCTTTTGGTTTCCAGAGAATGTTTGTGTATAATTTTTGTTTACAGGGCCACAAAAATTGTTTTGTCTAAGTCCCCCAATAATCAAACTGAACCTTAATCACCTAACAAAACATTCGTTCAACTGAAAATTGATAAAATAGTGCATTACAGAAGTGTCACCAAAAGCTCGTACTTCAGCACGAGCTTTTTATTTTATTTCCCACTAGCGGTACCAGCACGGCTTTTCCCGTGGTATAAAATTAAAAGTTCACGTGCAAAAAATGATATAGCAGAAAAATACTCTATTTTAGTTATAATTCAACTATAATTCCTTTAAAGTATGATAAAAAAATTTGTATGGACCCCACACTACTTCCTTTTACGTGTAAATTTCTTAGTAGATGCCTTAAATGCTAAAATAGTGCTTGGAGTGAGCAAGATAACAATTCAAACATTTACATCCCCAGTTTGCCACGAAACAATGCAAAAAAATGTTTTACAATGATTAATCTCCTAAATTTCGCCGATTTTAGCATCATTCAGTGGATTTTTCTCAAAATATCGCCAATAGAGCCAAATTGAACACACAAAAAAACGCCAAATTTGTCGCCAACTTGGCTATATGTCGCCAATTTGGTGCCAAACACTTGGCGACCAAAAGCTTGGCGATATATTGCCAAGTGGTCGCGTCAATTCATATCACTTTTGTCTGCATTAAAATTAACACTGATTTACCCCATAAAAGGATTAAAACATCCCCTTGGGGACATTCGAATGCAACCCCTAGGAGTGGTGTACAAAAATAAGCCAAAAGAGAAAATAAGAACAATTTTGTGGCTCACAGAAACCAGCAGAAAACTTACCAAAGTTTAAAAGAAGAAGAAAGTTTTCTTTCCTAACTTCAAAAATACATTTTCCGAAATGACACACTCTGGAAAGAACGTTGCAATATCGCAATACGATACATGTAAATATACTGAAATAGAATTAAATGCCAAATTATCAAAAAGTCGCCAAAAAATTAACTTTTAATATTGTCTTTTATTATTTATTAAATGCAATTATTGCTGCAAATTACAGTTCAACAATAAATAATCACATTGCAAAAATATATTTGGAGCACTTTTGTCTTTTAAACTCAACTGATCCTAAAAATTTTAAGTATTAGTCAGAGCAAGGCTACACTAGATAGCGCTTTATACAGGCTTCTTCATTACCCAAAACATCAATGGTAAAGATTTGCCCGCTAGAGAGCGCTGAAAAAGGACCTCCTAAATGTTTGTTTACATTTATTAGCATGTTGTTTCTGCTGTAAAAAGTGATGTTTATCCTATCTTTAAGGGTTGAAAAATATTGATATAGTTAACTGAAGTGGAGTACACAGCGAATTGATGCCGAAGGCCTCATTAGTACTGCTTTTTTAGGGGAAATAAATTCACTTTTCAGGTAAAGTTGGTCGCAACTCATGATTTAGTCATACGACATTCATTCATTGTTTACTTTCTTCGAATTAGCAACACATAGCAATGGCGTTCAATTTTGACATCTCTGCATTAATAAAATATACGCTTTTCTTCGCAGCCGATAAATAAAAATGTAGCAATGAAATAATATTGTTCTATTTACTATTTTGTTTCATTATTGTTGCTCACACGATCTTAATTGCTGCGCAAAAGCTCAGATGTTCATTTTGATAGCGTTGACCCATCAGAGCGATAAATGGCGAATCTATTCGTAGGGACATTTCCTTTTGATGCCCCAGAATGAATGCCCTGCAATGAAGCGATTGGTGTTCAACGGAAAGACGATTGACAACAAAACATATTAATTTCTTTAGTAACAACGAGATGAGCATATATAATCGCTTAGTACTAAAGAGCAATACAAATACGAAAAAAATAAACAAAACTACAATATTACGACGACCAAATGTAAATTTTTTTTTCATTCACACAACATTAAAAGGTAATGTTCTTTTTATGTTAAATTTCACACATTGATAATATTTCGATAATTGGGAATCTGGTGTGGTTGCCAAATTTTTGGCGATAATTACTTTATTTTGTTGCTCTTTAGTTCTGTACCTCAGAACCAGACTAACGTAAGTCCATTTTCGTCATTTTTCGGTAGAGGGGAAAAACGATTATCGAATGCATCGTTTTTCCCCTCTACTGAAAAATGACGAAAATGGACTTACGTTAGTCTGGTTCTGAGGTACAGAGTTTATGTTTGCGAAGGAAGTATTTCCCTCGCTCATAAATTGGCCACAAAGATTTAACGCCAATAGGGAAAGATAACCAGACTTCCAATCACCGAAATCTTCCCTTTTTTGTTTCTAATTTCACACATACGTTTAATACTTGAAAGTAAAATAATGGGCCAACTGAAAAAAAAGCTGCGAAATAATGTGAGAATTCTTGTTAAAAAACTCGCCAAATCAACTTTAAAAGCTCCATTAGCATGTAACATAATAAGTTTAATAAATATATCGAGCCATTATTATCATTGAAATTTAAATTAAAGTGCAAAATAAGAGAAAAGAAGCAACCACGAAGACGATGCAAGCTTAAAATTTTAATCTTCGCTTAGGTGGTAAGAAAATACATCGCCAAGTTAAAAAACGTACCTATAACTGAAACGTACATACTACCAAAGATCTCGGTTATTGAAATATTCTCAAAAGCTTTACGGAGAACAAATTCTTGATATGCTTTTCAAGATATTAGTGCCATAGTCATTCCAAAATGTCCATTAAAATGTAAAAAAATCGCCAAATAAATTAATTTGACAATCTAAACTCATCAAAAGTTTTGATGGAACTATCGTTCCAAAATCGCCATTTATCGCTCTGCGGTGCCAGTGTCGTTTCATAGTTTAATTATAATTAGAATCAATTAAAATGAAAAATAATTCGCTAACTAATTAAAACAAGCTGTTAAAATGCAGAATAAACCAACAAATAAAACAAGCTATTAAATAACGTTTAAATATACTAAAATCGAATTGAATGCCAAATTGTAAAATTGTCGCCAACAAATTAACTTTTATTTTTTTCTTTTATTATCTGATTTGTATATAATGTTAGTTACCATAAAATTCGATAGATGTCGCTGGAAAAGGACGTCCGTTTTTATCCCAAGGAATTTGATCAAATGAAGAAGCCTGTATAAAGCGCTATCTAGTGTAGCCTTGGTCAGAGAAATTTCATGTATTATTCTTCACAATGATAATAAAAACAATAAACATCGACAAACATCAACCAGCAAAGGATAAATTAAAAGCTAAATTCGTTCACTCAAGTCATTTACTGCAATTTATATTGAAATAAATAATTAATGAAGTAAAATATGTTTTGCAGACGATAAATTTAGAATGGTTTACTATCATGTTGTCTCTTTTTTGACCGCATTTGGTTAAAGAATAATTCCCTCTTCTATACAACTTGTCAGATCGCCAAAATGTCTCCAGACTCACAAAAACCTACTTTAAGGAAAGGACTCGATTTCTCATTTGAGTGACAGGTGCCATCTTATCACGCTTTTATTATATTTCATTTGACTAAGTTTAATAAGGCTTGGAGTTTGGATTGCTAGAAAAACAAATGCATTTTCAAAATTGTTAAGGGAAAAAGAACAAAACAAATAAACGAAATAAAAACCTAAAAATGGTAACAACATGAAAAGTTGATTTCCGTTGATAAAATAATTCATTTCATCTCTATTTTCAAACAAATTTTATTCTCTAGCTCAACCATTTTAGAATCGTTTGGCTTGCTTTACTGAAGGTAAGCCTTGACTTCCGGGATTCTCAAAACAATTATTACAGCTCTCCTGATGATCGTAGAAACTTCGAAAAAACTTCATTTTATGCAGAAAATTTCAAGCTTTCGAATGACGTAAGACTTGAAAATGTGTATGAAATATTTTTTCCCTATTTTATCGAATTTTCGCTAAGAATTAGAATAAGAAAAGAACGAAATAGAATTTTCGAAAAATCGCTTCATAGTGCATAACCTCGTGCTACAAACTAATTTTGTGCCAAATTTCATGAAAATCGACAGAACGGTTTTGGAGCTACGCGCGTGACAGGCAGACAGACAGACAGAAAGAAAGAAAGAAATAAAGAAAGGAAGACAAACCTTCAGCTTTATTATTAGTAGATATTTCTTTTTTTTTCATTATTAGAGACCTTTTATTTCTCATTTCTGAATTAACCTTTTCTCAAATATCGTACTGCATAGTTAGATCTTTTTATAAGACAACGAAACATTTACATAATTTCCTCGAACTTTAATCATTATTTCAGAAGACAACAATTTATTAGTTTCAATTAAGAGTAATTTTCTTCATATTCTAAGAAGAGAAAGAGAACGAGTCATACCTTGTTAATTAAAAGATATACCGGCTGCATTAAACTGTACATTTTATTGAAAAGAAATATTTTCTATTAGCAAATTGGATTATTTAAAAAGTTCAGTTTAAACCTTATTTTAACCGCCCGTTATTAATCGTACTCATTTCTCATCCACAAGATATTGAATGATTTTTAAAAATATCTCGCAAAATAAAGAGTAAATAAAATAATTCTAGAAACGGCAAAGAAGGATTGTATAAATAAATGAAATTAAGCTTATTGAATTTATGCGGGGAAAAATCCCTCACATGAAAGCATTCTTGCAATTATGAAACAAAGAATAAAAATGGCTGGAGAATTTCCGCTGAAATCGTTTAAGGAATTCTTTTCATTTCTTTGAATGCGCACTTTGGTAAATAAAGCATTGATGAAACTTATTTCGAAATTGAAAACCGTCTTAGCATTTAGTGAAATCTGATAAAATTATCAAAGGTATGTGCGATAAATGTACGAGAGATTAAGAACTTTTAATGTTCTAATGAAAATTTCGTTGTTCTTTTTTTGAATGAGAGAATCAATTTTCCCGTTTCGTTTTAGCATGGTGTTCATTAAAAACAGAACATTAATTATTATGCTTTTAATTGAGAATTTTTAAGGTATATTATACTGTTTTCCTTATACCTTCAACGGAAGTCATCGAGCAGTGCCTGCAGAAATGAGATTTTGAGATCTTTGAAGAATCGCATTTTGAATTCCAAAGTAACAATAGGGAAGTGATAGAACTAGACACTTTTTCTTCACCTTACTTTTAGAGGAGACCAAATAGAAAAGCTTGTACAAAAAGTTAAAATAAAATAGATGACAAAAAGCCAAAAAAAAAATTTGTTGTTACCGCCCTTTGTAAGTTAGTATTATGTAATCGGCTTGTCATGAAAAAAAACTACACAGTTTTGGCAATTATTTGTAAAGAGCTGAAGGCTAAATTTTGCTTGGGGAAAAACAGAAAAGGGGTTTTAGCGGTTAAAATGCGTTAGAAACTTTAGCAATTTGAAACTAAATCGATATTTTTTAAATAGTTACTTGAGTAAGTAAGGAATAAACTTGATAAATTAAAATATTTTCATTAAATACTAGACGCTTCAAGATATTTTATGTGTTAAAAGATAGATTGATTGTTACAGAATAACAATTCGAAGTAGTGAAGATTCTGTGTTAGAGCATGTATTGCAATGTTTTACTTTAGATGATACGATTTCATTTAGTTTGGATATTTCTCATTTACGAATGCATCTATTGACCTAATTCGTCAAACGTTCAAGACCGTGAAAATCTTTCAAGTATCCATTCGAAACATTAAACTCGGATAATTTACGCAATGCAAAAATAAGAGGCAACAAACAATACTAATTGCATTTTATGCCCCTCTCATTTGTGTACTCTCAGGCAGAGAAGTAAGGGTCGATAAAACTATTCATCAATAAGACCGAACAAGCGCTGCTTTAGTGTTCACAAAGTGTCGATCGTAAAAGATTTATTTCCCGAAGTAGCATTTTCCCCTCGATCTCGGTTCTCGAACCGCCATTTTCTCCGATCACTAAAATGACAGTAAAAGACAGTTTTCAAAGAATTCTGCAGTGGAATCACGTATGAAATTATAATCAACTTTGGTGAGAAACTAACATAAATGTATGTGGCTTATACGTGACGAGATCACTTGGTTTTTCGCATTGTGCTGATACTAATTTATGAAGAACCTTTATGGTGATGGTTCGCCACGAAGTTTTGGGAATGGGTTTGGGTTACATAAAATAAACACATTAATTTGTGAGACTGAAATAATTGTACTTCTGAAAAATATTTTGGAGGAACTTGCATGATTTTATTTAGCAATCGACAACGCAGATTCAATATCTAAACGGATAATCCGATATTTGATTAATCGTAAAATCTAAATAGGCCCTTTGAAATACTTAACCCTTTATGTCCCAAAAAAACTTATCAATGATTTTTTACAGATTTTTTTCGTTTTTTTAGTTGAAAATACATCAAATTAATATAAACAGGACTTCTGAGTCCCATTGGGGCATAAACGGTTAAAAATAAAATGATAAACTCAAACCTGCTTCCTGCGCATTATATTCCAAAAATAGTAGAAATCTTCGCTCAATGAAATTCAAGATTTTTTTTCTTTAAAAATTGTTGTTTTGTTTTCTCCCCCAACTAAGAAATACTGTGCAGAGTGTATCGAGAACTTGCGATGCACACAGCAGCGCTGCGCTGTGCTTCCTACTGGGCGCATGATTGAACTTAAGTTCAAGCGATATTATTTCTGTTTAAGTGAAGCTTTATTCAAAGTAGTCTTTTTGAAACATTGAAAGCTATCTTAGAGTTAACTTGTTCAACAAATTATTAGAAAAAGTTTAGACAATTGACTTGTATTTGTCTCACAAAAAATTATTTGAAAAACTTATCCATGAGAGCTGCAAAATGTAGTTAGGAATCGACAAGGGCGGATCCAGATTTTTTTCAAGGGAGGGGCGATTGATTTTTCTTACTTAGTTTTTGATGTGCAAACTGGTTTCTAAATATTGACCATAAATGATAAAGGATTCGGACGAATTTCTAGAACTTCAATATCGAAAAATTACCGGTAAACAGTTTCCCAAGGAAGGGGCGACTGGGGCGATCGCTCCTCCCTTGTATTCGCGCCTGGGAATCGATAGGATAAATAATTTACCCGTGGGCTTTAATAATGGGAGTGTTGTAAAAAAAATTCAATTTTAATTAAAATCAATTTATGATTTGCTTAGTCAAGTTTAAAGTACAAAATAATGAACGGATACTTGACGTGTAAGAATGTTGACATCAAGTGGCTTGTCATACAGTGAAAAAAAAGTCGAATATTGAAGTCGAAAAATGTAAGGCAAAACAATTGAAAAAAAATAGAACGAAATTAAAATTTTCAATCAACTTCTAGAAAGGAGGGTCGAATTTTAAACAAAATAAATGACGTACAAGTTTTTAGAAAATGAGATTTGTGAAGTAAAACAAGTAGCGAAATGTGGGGGGGGGGGGATTAAAACGCATAAACATCATCCTAAGAAAATCAACTTTGGCTTATTCCCCTCAAACACACATTCCTTCTTCTCTTCTTCTAACGGATAATTTTCAAATGAAAGTGAAGTGTCAAAATTAAATTAAAAAAAAATGTGCGCCTATTTATTGAACAAATTTTAACTCAGGGTAAAATTGTAAATCTAATAAAGCATATTAAATAAGATTTAAAAGTAAAAACACAAATGCATCTATCACCTCATTTTGTTCGTGGCTCAATACGCGCGGGTAATTTCCGAATCTGTAGCATTTTATATAATCCCTTGTAACATCTGTCTAAAAGCGAAAGCCAAGAAATGAATTTGTGCATAAATAATTTTGCCTCCAAAAATATAATTAAATATCTCTACGGTGCTACACGTTGTATTAGAATTGTGTGAGAAAAAATGTGTGAGAAAAAAGGAAATTGTCGAAACTAAAAGAAATGCTAGCTTAATGTGATATTATGGTAAAGTTAATTTCCATTATACATTATATATAAGAGTGAATAAATTTAAATATGGATAAACAGTTTCGATGTCTGTCGAGTTAAATTAATTTCATTATTATTTTTTTTTTTTTGAAATGATGGGTTATTCTCGTTTAAAGTGAACAAAATAGTATCTTAAACGGTAAATATTAGGAAATTTGTTTAAAAATATATTCAAAAAGAATCAAACTCGGATAAAATGTGATGAATAATGTATGACCTTTGCATTGTGTTACAAACAAGCTGAATGTGAGGCATAATTGCTTATCTTAATGAATCCATTATAAGATTAACTACATCGAGAAACAAAAGGTCACTTTTGATAGTTTGGTAAGGAATCCCAGTTTGAAATAGAAAGCATCTGCTTCTGATATTAAATAGACTAACACATTTGACATTTAGTTAAGCTCTATTGAATATAATGTACAGAGCATTCTTCTCAAAAAATTCAGGCCAGCACATGCTTCAATAAAAACTACCCAAATATTTACCCCGAATTTATCTGAACTGCTGTAGAACGTCGTCTTTCAAATTTGTAAATTATAAATACAGAGAAAATCATTTTAATTTTACTCCAGGCAAAGTCGGTAGCGGGTAACGCTAGTGTCAAATAAAACATCCATAATTTAAAGCCTGGTGAAGAGCAAAAGTGAAAAATAGGAAATGTGAAAAATAGCTTTTTTGATGTTAAAAATTAAAAAAGGATATAGAGTAGAACTTAAATAATGGAGACTAATAGGGGATTCCAGTTGTCTGAATTAATGAAAGTCAGATTTCAGCAAAATAATCTATAAATGGTAATAAGGTCATTTAACAAACTACTGTATGAAGAAAAATATTTTGATTTCAAGAGAATGAAATGTAAAACGACGTACAAAGTGCATCATTGTAATAGTTTCTCTTACTACAATACAGTCTGAACATATAAATAGGTGTGCGGGTTATACCAAGACCAGTTTAACGTGGTTCGGATTAATGGAAGTTTTACTGTAAGAGAAGAGCTTGTAATTTTTGCTTCTTTGTTCACTGTCTTAAGTAGTGAAATTCAACCATTCGGCTTTTGTTTGGAGCAAAGGCGACTGGAAAGTGTCACGACAACACAATGTAACAGAATACTGAACTTTGCATGTTATAGGGAGACTGTAATCTCTACAAACACAAAAAAGAGTAGTAGGCGCTGTTGGATGGGCAGAAAATGAAAAATCGACTGGAGCTGATTTCATAAAACTAGGAATGTGAAAAGTCGACCAGGTAAAGATCGTTACGTGCTAACCGCTGCTACAACAAATGATAACAAATACATCTTGCTATCAGCTCGCCTTGACAGAACAGCTAATGATGCTTCCGAGCTGAGAAGAATTTTGGCTGCAGGGAAAAGGGTTTCAAGCCAAACAATATACAATACGCAGGCTGCAACAGGGCGTGCAAGGCTGAATTACAAGTCAATGGTGTGCATTCTGTTGACGAAAAGAACATGTGGAAAGAAGTAAGTTTGCTACTTAATATTGAGTTTGGATGTAAAATGATTGGAGTCAGGAACTGTTTACTAATTAGTTCTGACTTCCAGATCAGTTTCAGAGTGACACCAGATGAACTTTGGTATGGTGAGAAAAGATCCCTTAAAATAACGCTGTTGTTGTTCGATACAAATTACATTACGGAGGATATGGTTTGATGGTATGGGGTGGAATCAGGGAAAGCACACACGAGGACCTGGATATTATTCAGAACGGCAATTCGCTTTCCAAAGCCAGAGAAACGAGATTATGAGCCTCAATGTCGCATAATACACTATAGATATTGTAGATTCGGTTTTGGTAAGTCATTATAGTTCAAGACTGCATAAAGCTCATCTTTGACGAACTTTCTCGATGCTGAAACGATACAGCGTATGGATTGGATAGCATGATTCCTTGATCTCAACCAGATCGAACCGGTTTGAAACATTCTGGGTTTACATTACGGTAAAGCTAAGGCCGAATTTTACTACTCAAGACTTGAAAATGCTCATTATTTAAGAGTACATCAGAATTACCTAATATTTTATAGATCACCAAATCGCATCCCTGCAACACAGTTTCGTTGACCAAAACAGCAGTTTAAGAGCAACGCCACATCAAACATCCTGCAGCATTTCGAAATAATACGTGTTTTGTAGTTTACATGCAACCGCATTCTTATCCTGAAGAATCATTTCATGTTCTTTCTACAGTGCTAAAGAACTAAAGTTCTAATAGTTGTTTTATATAACATCACTTATTTTCTCTGAATTGCATTTTGTTATAACTGTATTCCTCACATTATGGTAAAACGTGGCCATCACGGAACAATATTTTCCCTTTGCGCCTGCTTTCCTGTTTTTTCAGCATTTTTACTATAAGAACTTATTTAATTATTAAATTATCGTCTTACTTTGCAATTATTGAAAAAGAAAAAAAAAAAAAAAAGATTATTGCGACAAAATATTTCTCATTCCAAACATTACTTTTGTGTCATCGTGCTGTTCATCCGCAGAAAAGAGGCAGCTTTTCTTTTCTTTTTTTTTTTGCAAAGCAGTTTAGTAATTACTTCTGGCATAAATAAGTAGGAAAGGAAAAGGATGTAATAAACGACAATGTTATACATAATTGTTTCGTCGCATGTAATTGTTTTGCTTGCATAAATGGACATTACATTGTTTTGTATATCGTTGTCTTCAGCATCAATAACGAATCATTTATTTTATGCTAATAAAGCAGAAAATTAATCTTTTAGATGTAATAGTGAATACTAGAATTAAATGCTTTCTCTTCATGGAGGAATGGGGAAAAAGTATATTATAAAAACAAACTAGCTTGTTTTTCATTTAGAAAAATAGTGTAGAAGTATATTTTTTCGAAATGCTAGGAATTTCAAGTAGGAAAACAATAAAAATTTAGAATTTTGTTGACAAAAAAAAAAAAAAAAACTATGTGTTAGTTACGAACAATTGCTTCGATTGTAAGAATAGACTGGCAGCTCTACATGTGTGAAGTATTGTTTTCAGATGCAAGCGTTCAATTAAAAGACTGGGTGTTACATTGTTACTTGGGTAATAATGTTAAAGTTTTTTTTTTTTTAAAGTGGTGTTTCAAAATGTAGTGATTTTTCCCCCATTTTTAAAGCTTTTCATCTATGTTGTCGTAACCATCAAGAAAATTTTAATATAATGAATATACAATTCGAAAATATTGTGTCTGTAGAAAATGAATATTTGATTCAAAGTTTCATGCAAGAAACATTCGCAACATATTTTATTAGGCTAAATTTTAAAACCTGTACCTCAGAGTCAGACTAGCGCAAGTCTAAAAATGGCGATTTTCAGATTGTTATTGCAATGTATGCAGAATTTATTCAGTATTGACTTTTGAGAACGTTATTCTGTAAAAAAAATCCTCCATAGTTATAAACCAGTGTTAAAAGGTTGCGTAGTCCTTTCTTTGTATCATCAGACAAACCTTTCTGCGTCTTCTGGAAAGTAATGATAGTGTAACTTACGTTAGTCTGGCTTTGAAGAATAGAAATGACGAAAAAGGATTGACAATTTCTGTTGTTTTAATTAATAGTTTAGTAAAACATTCAAGTCAGTCACATTTTATGCAAAGGATATTAAAAAACTTTTTTAAAAATTATCTAAAATTTATAAACCAATATTTTCTAAAAATCTTCTGTTTGGAAGATTTCCTGAATTTGTTGCTACTAAAAATACTTTTAATTTTCATGAAAGTTATTTAAGAATTTTTTTTTATGCTGGTTGCCGTGATTAGTTGACAATGTCTTTCCTCATTTTCTAACATTTATAACAATATTTTTAGAAAAGTACCTCATTACTTTGAAGGATATTCTTCTAGTTGAGGTTCTTGATTTAAGGATTTTATGACCTTAGATAATAGCTTTTCTTGCCCATTTTAATATTTCAAAGTTAACCAGTTTCTTTACTCATTAATCAAATCCATAATAAAAGCATTATTTAAGTTTTATGTGCTGTAACAAAAATACGAAATTAAGATAAACTCTATTGAAAACATTTTTCCCCTTTAAGGAATGAAACATAGAAACTTATTTTGAAAATATTTAATTTGCAGTTGATAAGGCAAAAAGCGTTCGTAAATGAAAAGGGTTAAGGAATATCGATGGCCCACCTTTTTAACCGACTTCAACAAAAGAGGTTATACAATTCGTCGGAGAATTTTTTTTTTTTGTATTTTATAAAATTGCTCGAAGACGCCTGGACCGATTTCAAAAATTCTTTTTTTGTTCGAAAGGGTTTCATTTCCGATTGGTCCCATCGTCTCGTGGTCCGGGTTTGAGAACGGTAATCTGCAGAAATCGTTCCAAATAGAAATCGGAATCACAGTAATCGTAATAATGACAATTTTGAATGCAAGGCTTTTCTGGATTACATAATGAAATTCACTTCTATGATCTTTTTGAAATTTTATAAATTTATACGATTACTCGAAGACGAAGATAGATTCGTCATTTTTCAGGCTTCATTAGTTTTAATTGACGTAAGGTTTGATAACGGAATTCTGAAGAAATTGAGAAAAATCTTCACATTTTTGCTCAAATTTAAAGCGACTTGTCCGAAATGATTAAATTTGAAATCCATTGTTATAAAACGTGGTTGATGTGAAACAGTAATAATAATGATAATGAGAATTTTGAATGAAGGCTTAACTGAATCAAACATGAAACTCATTAGTGGGCCTCGTACGTAGTATTTTTAACTGGAACAAAAAATGAGAAATCCTTTGCATAGGACCTTTATTATGGCATAACTGTGCCCCGCGGTTTCACCCACGTTCATAAGATAACAATCTATAAAAAACTATTTTAATTACATCACGCTATGATATGTATATAATAACTATATAGTAAAATATTACACGGGGAAACGCAAAATAAAAGAACCTTTGGAAAACAATTAGTAAGACAAACTTACAAAATGTTCAAGTTTTGTTAATATTTTATTCAGAGGTAGCCCGTGCAACGCCGGGCCACGCAGCTAGTTTACTTAAGAAAATTAGGTGAAGTTTCGTAATGGAAACATTACCTTATTTCTGAAGTACATTTACACTAAAAAGAATAAAATAAAAATATTTTTGAAAAAAAAAAAATGAACAGACTTCAGAACTTCACTCGGCAAGTGCTCTAAAAAGTAAAAAATAATTTTATTCTTTGAACAACCATTGATACTACATTTAAACGTAAGTTTCGATGTCGGCGCAAAAACACTAAATAGAATCATACGAAACTATAATTCAACTATAAATATAAATTTCAATAAATCCAGGTTCTTTAATTGCATTCTTATATACTACATTAACAACACAACCACATATATATGTAATGGTACAAATATTGAACTTTTAATTTTCAATGGTTTCTCTGAAAAATGTTGTCAAAATATAGTTGAACATCATTTTGTCTATAGTTTTTGCGCCGACTTCAAAACTTATGTTTAAATGTAGTACCAATGGGTGTTCAAAGAATAAAATTATTTTTTACTTTTTAGAGCAGTTGCCGAGTGAAGTTCTGAATTTTTTTTTTTCAAAAATATTTTTTTCAATACAAGTAATTGCATTTCAAGTTTAAGTACACGTTTTTTGAAAACTAAATATGTTGTAATTTTTAGCAAACATTTACTCCGTTTCCATTCATTGCTCTACTTAACAACTTTTTTTAAATTAAAAAAAAACGTTATTTTGCATTTTTAGTACAGCATTAAGAAGAAAATTCATTAATTACCGGCATTTATTTGTATGCCTCCAAAATTCCACGAGACTTTTTTTAACGCTACATTTTTAAAGCTTTCCTGTATTCCGAAATAAGCTGCTTACCTGGTTAGCTAAATCAGGTTAGTTAAACCTTGTATGCAAAACCCCTCTGGGATGGACACTATCAGGACAAACATGTTTTCCCGTAAAAAGGTTGTCCGCAGCACAGGTGTTTTACAATTTCATGTCATTTTACTCTCAACATAATCATCTTTACTTTTACACTTTAACATTTGCATTACTTTTTAAAAAACTAGTGTTTTTCGTATAATAATCAGTGCTATTTTATCAGGCTGCTTTTCTGAACCCTTTTTGATGCAGTAACGGCAGTAAAACTTTCGGATTTAACATTGTCACAAAATCCTATTCTGACACATCCCTTTTTCAATCCAGTGGAATGAAAGCAATTTCCTATTGTTTCAGTTCTAACTCCCCTCCAAGCGTACTTTTACTTAGCTGATTGCATCCAAAATATCAACTGCTTTAAGAAATTCTCCACAAGTTTTAGCGTTTTCGTTTCATTGATCAAATTCTTTAAATCTAGCTGCCTGTAATGAATTTTGAATGCTTAATTATAAAATGCATAGGTCGGTATTTTGACGTTAACCTGAAGATGGTCCTCATTCATTTTATTGAGTGAATGCGTTGCAGTGAGGATAAATAAAATAACAAGCCTCTTTTCTCTAGAAAACTTTCTACCTAAATTTACTAGCCAATCTGCATAATACTGGTTCAATGGTTTTATCCAAGCGTTTTAATTTGAACACCCGGAAACTGGTAAATAGGCCTTAAATTCAGACCTTTAAAACAATGGGTTTTGGCTGCTTTCTGGATAACAACAAGTTCCGATTTCGATCTATTCATGCTCCTTTTAAACAAAATTATTTAGTGTCTTTAGAAAATTTCCCACCAGAGTAAAAATTTGTCCGTTCAGATCAAGTTTTATCTTGCAGAGCCCTTCAGAACAAGTGGGGTTCAAAAATTTTATACCAATGTTTAAGATTCTCTTTGATTCTTCCGTATAAACTTGTTAATCACACGATGATTGCCATCAATAATTATGACAACAGTAAAATATTAGTTATAACGATATTGCACTATATAATCAGCAAACTAAAAAAATGATCATTTTAAAAATTTATACATATCATGGCAGAACAATGTGAGTTTCGGTTACAAGCCTTTAAATTTTATGCATTTAGCAAATTTATTACTCAATTATTGCTAGCAAATCCACAACATGTTGATCCCGCAGTCAGAAAAATATTTTTCAGAACTTAGACAACTTCCATTGGAACAAAATCGAAGGTTCTGGAATCAAAAAATACCCAAACTCGTAAAACCAAAAAAATTCTTTGAACAGGGTGCGGCAGAGAAACTTGCTGATTTGCAAAGTCGATAAAAGAAAAAGTACTTCATATATCAGTTTATTTCATTTTATAAGATATTGTACCCATTCTGAATTTTATTTTTAACTACGTTGAAGGATATTGTAAGTTCCCTATTAAAACAAGGGTTTAAACGTTTTTTAAGTTTTTTTTTTTTGCATAAAAGTTAAGAAGAGAGTTACAAATGTAAATTTTGCTCATTTTACAACTTCATAATATGCAAATTTTGTCGAAAACGAAGCTTTAGCGACAGCCGATTGAAATTTCACTCTCACTTTACTATAAGATAAGGCAGAAAAGAATGTTCGACGGTCTGTAAGAGCATTGTTCCGATGTGTGCCATGTCTCAACGAAGACATTTAACCGATTCAGAAGCTTTTAGAGTTGTTGGCAGACAAGAGAGAGGTCAAACACAAGCCGAGGTAGCGGAAGCTATTGGAGTTTCTCAAAGTGTAGTTTCTCTGGTCTGAAACCGTTTTCTGGAGACTGGAAGTGTTGCCCATAGATCAAGGCAAGGACGTAGACCGGCTACAATGCCCAATGAAGACCGCTGTTTAGCTTCATCGGCTCGTAGGCACCGAAACATGAGTGCCACTCAACTGCAACGACAACTTTGCTCGGCTACTGGCACTCGTGTTTCGACACAAACTGTCCGAAATCGACTCCACGCCGTTGGCATGTATGTCCGTCGACCAATGGTGTGTGTCAGATTAAGTGCAAGTCACCGTCGTGCGAGTAAAGAGTGGGCAACGGAGCACGTTAGTTGTGAAAGAAATGAGTGGTGCAATATCCTGTTCTCTGATGAGTCCCGCTTTTCCCTTCATCCTGATAATAGGCGGGTTTTCATCTGGAGGGAACGTGGAACAATAATCCAGCATTTGTGCGAGTCAGATTTTGTGGTGGAGGTGTGATGATATACGCCGGCATTTCCATTGGTGGTCGAACCGACCTCCATATCTTCCGAAATGAAACTCTGACTGGTCATCGATATAGGGATGAGATCCTCAGACCTATTGTCGTCCCTTACGCTGCTGCAATTGGAGATGACTTCATTTTAATGGACGACAATTGCATGCCACATCGTGCTAACTTGTTGAATGATTTTCTTTTTGAAGACGAAATTGTACGTATGGAGTGGCCAGCGTGTTCTCCGGATATAAACCCAATAGAGCATGTTTGGGACATCCTAGAAAGACGAGTGGCTGAACGCATATCACCTCCAGAAACTCTCTAGGCAGTCGAAAGAGCTCTTCAGGAGGAATGGGACAGAATACCCCAGCCACTCATTAATACCCTCATTGAGTCCATGCCTCAGAGGTGTTTAACACTGCTAGCTGTCCGGGGAAAACCATATCCTCTACTAAAAGTGGTTCTCTTCAAAGAAAACCCTTTTTTCATTTGTTTCTCTTATTATCAGAAAATGTGCTTTTTTTCTTTTTTTTCCCTTTGGTACTCAAAAGCTGAATAAAAATCATTTTTTTTCTGCCAAACTAATGTAATTTTTATCTCGTATAGCTTACTACGTGTAGTCGATAATATATCAATGAACCAAAATGGTCTTTAGGTGCCAAATCAACCCAAAATCTCAATATCCTTTAATTGTTTTGAGCAGTGTAGATTTAAAATTTACATCGGGCAAATGGCGGCCCTCATTAATGATGCACTTTCTACCCTAGATTTGAAGTTTTGTTCCACTCTTTCGAGCCTATTGACTAAGATGTTGGCCACAGCAAGCCAATGTTGTTCTTTAGGTGCTGCAGTGTCCGGGGTTTGTCCTTGTAAACGATCGATTTGAGATACTCCATAAAAAATAGTCACATGGTGTCAAATCGGGCGACACTAAGTAGTGAGATAACAAAACTTCAGGATCCCTTCTTTAAAATGAGACTCTCTCCACTAATTTCTGACCACTCCTTAAGGATTAGCATACAATTAAAATCAGCAAGTGTCTCTGCCGCAGCCTGTACTTACTTGAAATAAATTTAAAATTTGTTTGAAGTATATTAACTTTTTAGATGAGGTTCGTTTCGTATAATACGATGTCTTTCTCACTTTTTTCACGAAATATAAAAAAACATGAGGGTTGCAATAAGACAAGCGTCTGAATTTGCTCTAATGGCATACTGCTTCAGCTAGAACTATTTGAAAGGTTCGTTACTACCGGGGTATAGCTATATTCGGGGTATTAAAATTATTTTTCTTTGACTTGCGGATTTTTTTAGCTTGAGCTTTTTGTGCTCTAGATGAGAACTATCACGAGCCCGAGAATATGAGACGAAAGTTCAGCCCGTGATTATGACGGGAACGAGCGGAAAAAGGTTAATCAGACATCATAGAAAAATATATAGTTTATTTACCTATCCTGATGATTAAAACGCTTGCAAATCTCGCATTGTCTATTTGAAGCAATTGTTATTCGATTATTTGGCGCAAAGTTTAAATGCACTCTTACTTTCCAGATGCGCAAGAAACGTTTGACAGACTTCGTTGAATTATTACGAGACACATACACATTTTATTAATTTTCTTTAAGAGACTTTATAAAATAGCGAGACTATTTAACATATGTCCCACGTATTTCTGTCGCCACGAACAGTCAAATAATTCACGAAAAAGCTTCAATTGGAACATCAAACACGGGCGTGTCAGTTTGTCTTCTTTCTCTGCATCCTTGACCCCAAAGCCGCTTCTCCGAGACAGCAGCAGCCTAAGAATTGGCGAGTTGCCTCGAATAATAGCGTGAAAGATTCTCGCTTTAAATGTTACTTTTAATGAGAGTAATGTTTATTTAAAGTAACATTCCGCTCATTTGTCACTTCTTTCGCAACTCAGAAGACACTTTAGATTAAAATAAGAAGACACACCTTTCCCTAAGTTACAAATTTTGCGGAAAATAAACAAGACATTAAAGGCAATATTTATAGTACTACTCTAAACACATTTTTTAAAACTCATAAAGCATCCTTGATTTCAGAGTGAATAATTAACGAACTGAAAGTGAGCCTACTGGTCATTAAAGCTATGTGCTTTATTGCATTTGTATAAAATACATTTGCAAAAATTTCTGCCAGAATTGTGAGTTTCTTTACGAGACCTCGAAGATTATCTTAAATAGTATCTACATTAAAGAACACATTTAAATAGTTATAGCTAAACTATCTTAGTTAAAATAAGAAAAGTATTTCGATTTATCAGAATGAATTTGGCTACTATATTTATTTTTCAATTTAGTCATTAATTGGCTGACTAATGACGAGGTTCCAATGACAAATCGATGGTTAAACTATAAACCAGTTAATCCCATATTTTGTCAGAAAAAGGTTCTTTGTATCAACTTGGTTATTATTTCCTAATGCAATCTGCAGAAAAAGTGAATAAATTAAATGCTGCAAGATATATAGAAGTTCGTAGCATTAAAACCCGGTAACCACAAAATGTGCTATAAACCATATTAGTGTTTCTCCCTGAAAAGTTATCCATCATAGGGGTAGCTGGTTTGTACTCTAGTCATTGATATATTAGAAATTTTCTGACGTTTTAAGGAGTAAAACAGTATGTATTTGGTGTTTCTTGTAGGCTTTACATCCTACCAAAGCCCCTAGTTACAGGGACCTTACATCTTACTATTGAAGAGGTTGAGTATATTTGAGTTAACTTCAAATGGTTATATAATTGAAAAAATAGCCAGATAAGTAGCTTTGAACGATTTATGCCATGTGATATGGAGATGATGTTTTTTATACGTGTTTTGCTTTTGCTTCAACATAAAATTTGCCTGGTTTAGTAGATTTATGGGAATAGCATATTTTTCTCTCAATGGAGCATAATGGACAAAATCTTAGCATCAACCAAAGAGTTTATGTTTTTTAAAAGTTAAAGCTCAAGCACAGAATCGATAATACATACATTACCAGTCATTTCATTGAAATTTATCTGTTTCACATGTTCACTAAAAAGTTTTTTAAGAATTAAACTTTTTGAGATCGTAAGTTTAAAATGTTAGGTGTTAGCACATGGAATGCTTATGCTGACAGAATAATATGCAAATCGTAATATTGACTGCATTACAAATGTCTAGTTCCTTTATGATTAGTAAATACTTTTGTATTATAAAAAAAATCCTTCTTGACAGAGAATGACACTAGTTAAAAAAAGTAAAAAAAAAAGAAAAAAAGAAAAGAAAAACAGAAAAATAAATTTAAAAAAATAGAAAATGAGGAAGAAATTTTGCTTCTAACGGGCTAAAATTTTCACAATAAAAAATTGCAGCCTGATTTCACATTCATTTAAATTAAAAAAATCGAGCTTCCGTGCTGTTTAGTTAGGCCAATCATACTTCCGGATTTTTTCCGGATAGCGCTGGTTACAATTCCCTGTCCGGATTCCTGTTGGGACTTAAAAAATATCGGAATAAAAAGATAATAATCCAAAAACGGGATTTGTTTTGTTAATTTCGGAGATTAATCACTATGTTTTTTAGGTCAAAGACTACGAAAACAGGATAATACAAATAATAATAACCATTAAAAATTATTTAACCATTAGCTTACGATATGTCAGTGTCCTGGAATGAAAACAAACATGTTTAGAAGAACCACATTCCTGGAGTGAATCTTGGACAGACTAGAACTTAAAATTGCATGGGTCATATATATTTCATAGAAAGGAATCGCCGTTCTTTCTCCACGCAAACTTGAAAATTACAGCTTTGATAACTTTTTTAACAATTGAGTACGTTTGGCTTTCATTCAGGGATTACTCAGGTTGACTCTAAATGGAATAATCTATGTCTTGTATCAGTAATAGGGTTGTTAAAATTTAACCAAAAGAAAATTTAAATATTAAACTGTTTCTAGATATTAATTTAGTTTTAAACTATTTATTTGCGTTGATATGGTATCTCGTGGTCAAGAGAAAAAAAATAATATGGTAGATGAGAGTTTTTGTCTAGTCGTCATTACTGTCAATTACGTAATTACTGTTAAGTCATTTTTGTCAATCATTTTTTATTCATTAAAAGCTTAACAGGATCTTGAAGACTATTGCTTTAATTAAAAAAAAGTAAATATATAAAACAAAATTAAAAACACTGACATGAAAAGAGATAGTCTGCAAATGTACTGATATTTCAAGGTAGTGCATGTTCCCTCAATTAAGGTAAATTTAAATGGTTTGTAATGACTGCAAACTATTTTCGGATTCCCATATAAAACTAACTACAATTTGTGAATACAGAATGGTAGCATTTATTTAGTAATATTGAAATTTTGTTCCACATTAATTTTTACATACCTTAATGTTAACATAAAACGTATTTTTAAATCAGGGTCTGCATTTAAAAGTAAGTAAATGACTTTTCATAAAATTCCATTTCAAAAAAATCTTTTTCCCACTACAAAACTTAAAATCTCGAAACTTTTGCATTTTAATACGTTACTTTTGCATAATATTATTATATTTATTTTTAAAAGTGGAAAGTCATAAGATTATTTTTAATCTGTTTAACTACAAACTTTGTAATTAAACCAATTCTTAGCTTAAACGTTTCTGCTTTTCAAATTTCAACAATGTGATAAGAAGTGGTGTAAGCGAATTGGAGAAACTAAAACAACTCTTTTTAGAAGAGAGGAAATACTTGCTCGCAATATATTCTCTCCGTGGAGACAAACACTACGCAATTTTAATTAAGCTAAAAACTTTTGTAATAATTTGATGAGCCAGAATTTCTAAAGGAAATTTAATTTCAAACGTCTCCTTTAAAGAGCTAAATTTTTAAAGCGCGCAATGAAGGCCAAAACTTAAATTTCTTTGCCGATAGGAGGTAACTCTTGGGACTGCCAGTAAAAACGTTATCTCACTAAGCGGTACAAGAGAAAGTTTATTGGAAAACTGCCTCGAATAGAGTGAGTTGACCTCTCTTACGTTTTTGCACGAGTGAAATATTTCTGCTTCGTTTGGCAATTTATCTTTTCCCATAAGAATTAACATACCTAAACCATGTCCTGTGTCTTGAAGCTTTTTTGCTTGGGTCTATTTATCTGCGGTCTTTGTAACCAATTTATTGTTGCAATCGCTAGAAGTGCAAAAATTCTAGTTTACTCCATCCATTAGCGCAAAAGACATTTTTATGCATATACTTTCTTTTTATTTCGGGAATTTTAAACTTCGGCATTTAGTTGTAACATATTCGTTATGCATCATTATATAAATAATTAAATAATAAACTTAAACAAGTACTGAGATTAATTAAAAAATTAAAAAAAAAAACAACCTTGATTGACGACTTTATAACTAAACGAGCTTCACTGGTCAGAAAGCATTTTAAATTATTTTTTTTATATTGTTTCTGAGAGAACATGGTAAATACAGAAAAGGAAAGATTCTTACTATACTACACTGCAAGGTTTCTTGACAAAAACATCGTGACGTCAGCTTGACGTTAGCCTATGAAAAACGAGCTAGATAAAACGTCACAGCCAACTTGGCGAATTGGAGGAGATCGCTAACTGCTTGTGAGCTCTTATTGGCTCCTCCCGTAATGACGTTCAGTGTCAAGTTGCTGTCTAGTATAGTAAAATTGTGCTCATCGTAAAAGCAAAATAAAGAAAGAAAATTAAAAATCCCGTCCCCCCTTTTAAAAAGTCCTGTTAACTAAAATTAATTACAAGAATTTTTATTGTAAAAAGGTACTGTGAACATATAAACATTTTTAATGATAGAGTTTTCTTTCCTTGTCGGCTAACTATGACACCGGTTTTCAATCGCGTAAATAAAAGCATTGCTAAAGAACGTTATAACTCGAGTTCTATATAACATGAAAGTTCCAGACATTCTATCAGAAGCAGAAAAAAATCATTCTCTTGGTATTATTGTTTTAAATTTTGAAATATGTTTTCACTTTAAAAATTGCGAAAAACACTTTAAAAGCTTTTGATTAATATCTTCGCTCTAATTAATGCCATCCGAAGAAGCGATCCAGCTAAGAATACTCTCAATCAACTTTCCTTTAAAAAAAAAAAAATCAAAATCGGTCCTTTTTTTTAGGCGTTTGAGTGCCACAGACAGATCGACGGATACACAGACACGTCAAACTTACTACTCCCTTCCTTGTTGCGTTGCGGGGTTAAAAAACGGCTCGATGTGAACAAGAACGACCCCGACTGCAACATGTGTAAATCATTTCTATTAAGTATAGAGACACTTTTTTAAAATTTAATAATTTTACAAATTTTCCGACACTTCCTATTTTACGTCACGCTCACTTTTGGAGTGGATCCCCTATATGGTCTTCACTTTTTCATTCTGATCAAAAATATCAAAATTGAGTTACTTTTTTTTGTGGTCGTAAAGAATAAAAATAATAATTTTACAACTTTAAATAAGTTTTGAGGTCATTTTCACACCTTGAAAAATATCCCAGCAATATCTCGGAGTTTAGTATTATCCTCAAAAGGAAACATTTCAATATCTTATACAGTATAAACTATTCTTTATTTTGGAAAGTTTTCACACAAGTAGTAATATTTTCTCTTGTATATGCATCACACATTATGGTAAATATTGAAATCGGCAAAAATCTTAAACATTTGCAAAGTGGAAACGCTTCTATATTGTGTACAGTGAAACTATGTTTTATATTTTGGAAAGTATTAGCAGAATCTTTACGATATTTTCTCTTGCATGTATTCGCAATGGTAAATATTTAAATGATTTACGGCTGAATATATCTTTATACATCGGAATAATTTTTTTGGCAATATATTTTTTATGAATTCAATTGTTTTCATCGAGGGTATTGTTACATAATTACAGTGTAACTAACGGCCTTTTGTTTATGCTCTTTTTTATTTGGTTGCAAATTTTCGGAAAAAATGCATCCTAAGTGCTGTAATGGATTTATTTGCAAAGATAGTCTAGTAAAATTCTTTGTAAAGGAGTTATTTATTATTTTTTTAAAAATTATTCTCGAAGTCAATACTAAATTTTGCCCCCCAAATTAAAATCATATCATAAAAGGAGACACATTTCTAAAAATACACAACTTGGATCTTTATTGTAAGTTATTGTTTTACTTCTCAAATTAGTTTTAGGATGTTGTACTTTTAATAAAAACAAACTACGTTGCGATATTGGAGTTTTGTTACACGACGTAATTTGTTACATTCGAATATAAATAGTAATTATGACAGGGAAGCCCCTTTTTCTCATGATAGACAACAGCTTTCATTTTTGTGGCTTTTCCAGCGAGAAGGGTTGGTGCGTCAATGTTTCATCTTGGACTTGCTATAAGTAGCAGAAATAGCGTGCATGAAAACACTGCATGTATCTTTGATGGAAATTGTTTTGATAATTGTATATAATAGCGGATCAGAAAATTCAAATTTTTAGTTAATCGCCATTGGCCGAAAGACATTTTATGTTCAGTAGCCAGTTTTATCATTAGCAGCCGCTTTATCCAGAAATTTCCGTTTATTTATTTATTTTTACGAAAACAATGCAAAACGCTAAAATGTAAGCTGTGGAAGAAAATGTCGCTGTATGAGACTTAACTGCAATGTCGTTCTGTCGTTCATTTGCATATCCCCCCCCCCGCAAGAAATATTTAACCCTTTTTCACATGTCTGCAAGTTTGCGCATGATAGATCTTGAGGGTTAGAGGCAAAGGAGTGAAATGAACCATGGCTCTTCTTATTGGTTGGAGATGTGGCAGTATGGAATACTATGTGACAATCTGTAGCCGCTTGGGTTTTAAAAATGTAATCGGTTCAGTATTTTATGTAGCCTCCAATGTAAGAAATTTAGACCCCAACTGCGAGTGGCGAAAGATTATTTTCAGCTCTAAGTACGTATAAGCAAACTTATGAAATCAGCGCTATACATCCTGAACTAATTAAAAGTACTTTTCTAGGAAATGATTGAATATTTAAAAACTCCATACAACTTTTACCGGAATATGAGGCAAGTTGTAATTGTTGTACACATGATGCCAACTTTTGCGACAGAACAGTGTAACAGCAGATTCACCAACAAAAATGCTTTGGCAATCGAATTTGAGATAACGACAAACAAAAAAGAGAAAAACTATTACATGGCTTTATTAAAAGTTACCTCAGTAAATATAGAGTTTTCTTCTCTCATGTAAAGGTACAGAAAAGCTTACCTACTCTTTTGAGCAAATAAAAGTCTGCCTGTATCTTTCATCTTGTCTGAAGCCACGACAAAGTTGGCAAATGCTACTGAAAGTAAAACATCGTAATTAGAAATTGCTTTAAAGCACAAAGGAACATCCTTGTTAACACTGAAAGAGCAGAGCCGAGAGGTTCATTATTTTACAACTGATAATTCTTCATATTAATAGCAAACGTCACTAATTCTAAGATAAAAAAACTACCTTCGTTTGACTAATTTTATTTTGTTTGTTCTTCTAAAACAGATGGAGAAGTTTTGTGTGTTTTTTTCTGGTGCTTATCTTGACTTTCAGTCGATTAATTACCACTTATTTCTACAATTATCTAGACAGCATTGTCTGTAACACTTTTATTGTAGGTAGTGCCATCCAACATAATATGACGAAAATAAATATGATTTCGTAATGTCAGTTTAATACTATTTTGAACAAAAACAATGTTATATGTATAATAATGGCTCGGAAAGAATTATAAGGTCAAATTCAGGGCAAGTTAAACCAGGATTTATGCAAATTAGTTAAATGGGAAAGTAAAAAAAAATCCAACGTAAAAAAATTAGTTGTTAATTATTATAATACACTTTTATATTTTGATTTAAGTGGTGCTTTTAGCAAAAAATAAAGACAGCAAAGTCACATAGAACTGTTCATTTTTAATAATGTAGTAAAACCAGATGCTAAAACTGAAAAAATGATCACGAAATCGAAGTAGTATTTTCAAACACGAGTTTTAAAAGTATTTTCGCAAAACTTGAGTCTGAAATTTTAATTATTACAACTAATTACTCCGATGTCAAACAACTTTTTCTGGAAGAAGTATTGAAGACTGAAGTAACTATAACAACTGTGATTTATAAAATTTCTAACTTATATGAAGACAAATAATCAAAATGCATATTTTAATTAATTAATTCTGATTTAATGTTTGGTTAGATACAAGGAGTAGTGTAGCTTTAAAAAAAATCAAATAAAAGTCAACTGCTGCTGTCGTAGACTTTCTGTGGTAGTTACATACATCGCTATAGAAACACCAAGTCATAAATGAAAAATCTCATTTATATTTGCAAGTAAAAATAAGAAAAACAAGATGCTTACAATATTTTTATTTACAGATACCAGTCTACTTCTATAAGTTTACAAATTGTCGTGAGTAAAATCCCATTTTTTAACCCCTCCCCTTTCCCTCAGACCCGTCATTTCAGGTTTAACAGGGGGTGGGGTCAAAGGGTATAAACGCAAGGCAATTTCATCGGAAACCAACAAAAACCATACTTACTTATTATTGCGATTTTCATATGTGAATACATTGATTTCTCAAAGCCGGGGGAGGAATTGAATGCCTTCTCCTTAAGTTAATAATGACGGGCCTGCCCTCCCCCCCCCGTTTTGTGTATAATTTTCTCATTTATGATAGTGACATAAGGACAATGATTGTTATATATTCAATTCCTTTACTTAATAATACACTCTGCATTTGTATTTATCAATAGAATCTTATTCGCTGTGTATATCTTCTATATTTTGTTGTGTATTATTTTGCTAAATGCATATCAAACAAAGATAAACCGAAAAAGTTGCATAAACAATGTGAAATTATAGCTTTATATTTTAAGCGCTAGTTGTACCCGCACGGTTAAAAGATAACTTCCAAAACTCTCACTAATAAATTGACCTTAATCTGAAATAATAATAAGAAGAAAACATAAGCGTGAGAACTGCAATAGCTAAAACAGCAATTAGAATAAAGGCAATAATTCCTAAATAAAACAAACAGTTCCCATCGAATATTCCATCAGAAAAGACAGCTGAAATCTTAAAAAGATGAGGATAATAGTTCCCAAAGCGATCCTATAGAAAACGAAAGCAATCTCCTACAAGTCCCCGTTGGTACAAGAAAGTCGGTATCTGTAATCCCCCGTACTCCAATATAGTCTATTTAAAATTCGTTACCTGGATATAATTTTGAAATATCATGAAGAGTATACAAAAAAAAAAAAAAAAAAAAAAAAAAAAAAAAAAAAAAAGGAAAAGAAAAGAAAAAAAAAAAAGAAAGAAAATCATTAAGGTAAAAAAAAAAAAAAAAAAAAAAAAAAAAAAAACGCACCAAACAATTCCTTCTTGAATAAGTATAATAGTCTTCAAAACTTCTCATTGGAATAAGGGCGTCAGTTCTGCAAACTCCTCATCAGCTTAGAATATTCTTAACAAATTTTTCATCCCAATTAGATTAAACCCCATTGTAATGAAAATTTCAGCTATAAAATTTTTGGCTCACATCTTTACAGGCTACATAAACAATTAGATGATAAAAAACCAAAAGTAGAATTTTTTAAGCCCCCGTTATAGGAAACGCGCAAAAACAGTAACAGTTGAATAATTTTATTTGTTCACATTTAAGCTAAAATAAGAATGATTCAACTGTCGAATTTAAAATTAATTGATTGGAGAAGATTCGAAACAGTTGAAGAACTTTATTTGGCCACATTCGAGCTGAAATGGTAACGATTCAAATGTTGAATTTAAACTTGATTTGCTCTTACCTTAATTGCTTGTAACTATCTTTATCGCTAAGTAAAGAAAGTAGCTCTTTTGGGCCGTGGTAAGATCTTTTAAAAAGTATTTTTTCATCTATTTCCATTGAAACAGAAATCGAGACGGTAAGATGACTATTCTGAGTAGAAAAATCAATTTTTTCGTTCTAAATTTTAACTTTGAGTGAAAAAAGAATTATTCATTGTTTTTTTTTTGGAAGGGTTTATAAGTCTTCCCTGCGTTAACGAACACCTACTGGGAAAAATTCCACGAAATCGGTGCGGTAGTTTCTGAGTTTACTCCGGACACAAACAGTTGGAGTTTCTGTTTTATTCGAAGAAAGAAGAATATTTTTATTATCTGAAACAAATGTTTTAAAAGTCTCTTTAAACGACCGATATCGTGTATCCCAAGTAGCACACTTCGTTTATTAAAGGTTGTAAAATGGTTATTAACGCTGCAACAACCGCTTAAAAACGTTTATAAAACGTTTAAAGGTTATTTGTTCTACCTGGGTATGTTTGACAATTACTACTCAAAGATATAAATTACGCAATATTTTCTTGCTACGACTACAGATTTTTTCCTCTTAAATTACATACTAGAATCTACAAGGAAAAAAGGGGATTTGAAGGGAAAAAAAACACTAGACCATTTTTTTCTCAAGACATCCCAAAACGTAATGAAACTGTGTGCAGAACACACCATTTTCTCAATTTGAGAAAAGAGTAGTCAATAAAAATGGTGTCTTAAAACTGCAATTATTTTCAAACTTCAAACTTATAATTAGTCGAGCGTGAACATTAGTTAAGCTTCCTGAAAATCAGGCGTGAAAAGACTTAGCGTCAGTAACTAGAGATTTTGTTTTTTCTTGACATTTGCCCTTTCAATCATATTGATTTTGCATTTTACTTATTTTATTATAATTCCGTATTTAAAGAGATTTAAATAAAACTTTCCATCGTAAATCCCTGGAAATCTTAATTACTTTAATAGCTATTTTTCATTTTCTAATTAACGATCAGGAGAAAGGTTTTCTTTCACTGAACCATGCTTTCAGGGGGTGCTCAACACACCTTTCTTTGTTGGGGAAAAATGGCTTAATAAGTTAAATGTGCCAGTAATGAGTTGAGTACGAATGTACTCCTTTGTTTCTAAGTAGAAACACTTTTTTTTGAAACATTTAAATATGATATTTTCAAAATTATGATCTTTTTTTTAACAAAAAATGAAATTGTCAAATAAGAAACATAAAAACTCCAGTCAACTCTTAAATTCATTTAAAGTATTTTTTAAGGCGATTGTTGTTGAAGTCCATTCCAAAAGAAAAATTTAATTTTTTTCCCTCTAAATAAGTAGATAGCGCAAATTGGAAGAGCAACTACCACCAACACTCAAAAACGTGAAATAGTTTAGGTTCCAACGAACCTAACATTGTTTAGGTTCGATTACTAAATGTATTACTTAGTTCGATAAATTCCACTTTATCAAGGTGAAGAGGAGACGATTTTGAATTTATAATAGTTTATTTCCTGCTACATACAACACACTAAAGCCCCGGTTTTGAATTTCATATGCATTTTTTTCTTTGCATTTCAATAGAAACTTAGACTACTTGTTGTAACCATTTAACATTTTTTGAAAAACAAAAAAAAAAAAAAAGTGTACAGTAAAATTAAACCTTTTAAGAATTTAAGTAAAAACTCAAGACATCGTATGAAATGAAATAAGAAAACTTATCACAGTTGAGAAAATACCTTATCTAGAGTACTAACCAGCTTGCTACTTTTGAAGCTACATCTTTATTCAATTCATTATATTTAAATAATATGAATTAAATGCAGTATTTTTCCATCTAGAGCAAAAGCGAATAATGCAATTTCTCCTGCTAGCATTTGAGCGGTCAGATATGTAGGAATACACTATACAAACGGATGGCGCGTAAAAGCTCTGTCATAAGAATTGGAGTAACAGACCACAGAAATTTGAGTACTTAATGGAGCTAGAAGTCTAATGTGAAATGTTTTCCACTTATTTCCTAAAAATATGTTCCTTTTAAGTTTATGTTTTCATCCTATTTTAACCATCCTATTTTAACCATTTCCTTCCTATTTTAATCAATCTATTTCAACTAGCATATCCATGTGCCGATATCGCGATATATAGCTATCTGCGCCGACAGATAACTGATTGATAATAATTTTTGCATACTGAGGATATTAAATAAATAAATAAATACATTTTTACTTCAATCTTTTCGATTCTTTAAGTATAATAAGGTTTGTTGTAGAGCATAGAGATTTTTTATACGTAAAACTGATTAATGCAGACATAAATAGCATTTGTATTAGGCTTGAGAAAATTAGTTCTGTAGATTTTGTATAAATGGGTGATACCCGTGTGTATGTGATCCGTCAGAAATGAGAAGTCATAATTGTTTTTTAAAGTGTGATTAATTTTTTTGTCATTTTGTAAATATTTGAAAAATTAAGTGCATAACTCATATTTAATCAACAACTAAAATGGTATAAATGTGCCAGTATGAATGCTGATATATTTCATTTTCAATGCTTTTATAACAAAATTTCACTACCGTCCACCAGGAAAATGTTATTATTTGCTGACAACATAGGTCCAGCAATCGATTTTTCCCCTTCAGCAACATAATTTGTTAATACATTCCTAAAATATTAAGATTTAATAAGAAAAATACACAATTCACTGGTGTATACATTTCTTTGCTTAGCAATCATGTAATATAACCTTAAAGCTTAAAATTGTCAGACAAGATAATATTTGTGAAGGTAAAAACTTTATTTGTTACAAAACTTACTGCAATGAGTACTTAAATGGTAAATGTATTTACGAATATTGTCATGATTTAACAGATGCGGCTGTTTTGGTAATCTGTTTTGATAAATTAGCATATACAACCGTAATTGCATAACCTTAATTTAACTTGGAAACTTATCACATTGATTTTCACCAATATGAAGCAGGCTTAAAGGCAATAATTTACTATATAGTTGTTTATTTAAATTACAGCAAGAAAATTTCCAAGCAAAAGATCTATATTGGAGTAAAAGTTCTTTATTATAAAGCGTTGTAGCCATTTTTTATTTTCAAAAATGTAATACGAATGAAGCATTCTAAAACCCCTTTTCATTACTATCAATCGTTGACAATTTCCTCGAAAATCATTTATAGTATGTGACATATATTAAAAAAGTTGACATCGAATCATCATTCAACGTTTAGTAAATATAATCTATCATACAAATGAAAATCGAGAGTTTTCTATTCTCAAACTTATTATGAAAGTAAAGAAAAACAGCTGTATTTTTCTACATCTGAAAACATTCGTAATGGTTTTTTCTACATAAAAATAATGGTTGGAATTACTTTCAGAGAATGGTTGATTTATACTGTTGAAAAAAAAAACATCCACAACCCCCTGCCCCCCTCTCCTAAAAAAATACTGAACAAGATGTTTCAGTACTTCCAGAACGTTTCTTTCAGAAACTACACTTTTTAAAATGACAAGGGAAAAATATGGGGGGAGAAAAGAAAAAGAAAAAGACATTCCTAAAAAAGAGAAAAAAGGAAATGTTCTTTTGTGTGATTTCAGTTACAATCAAAGGATGAAAAATGACTATCACGCAGAAAACTGAAACTCTGTCAGATTTCTGAAAATGCTTTTAGCTTCATCGTTTTCTGAACAGAGCATTTTCAGCAAATACAAGAAAACTGCATAACAGATTTATTGTATTTTTATTGTAATACAACGGAAATCAGATGAAGTGATTGTAATTTTATTTATTTATTTTTGTATAAAGAACGGCGATCAGAAAAACATGATTTACAAGGCATAAGTTCAGTGATTCATACTTTCAATAAAATCCAGATGGAAAATGACGATTAAGTCGAAAACGAATTGAACTCGTATATTAATCGATCATGGTTTTTCGGTGTTTTATTTGAGGACAGCAGTTAAAAAGTTCGTCCTAAAAATAAATGAAAATATTTTCTATTACACTAAAATACACTCGTAGCATTGACTCGTAGTTTCTGATTGATGCAATTTCAATCATTTTTTTTCTTCCTCAACAAAACTAAGTATGAGAGAATGCGGCATGAAAGAACATTTAGTTGGGCGTTAACTTTTAAAAGGCAGAGAATGTTGGCAATATTTTTTTCCGTGCTTTAAGAATACTTCCTGTACATATTGTTTCGGGATACTAGGTCTGTCATATTTTCTAGCAGATAGATGTTTAAAATTAAAAAACGAGGTACATTTTATTCCATAAAATAGCTATTCACTTTTGAAGTGCCGATTCCCTGATCTGAAGATACACTGTCATATTTCTCGAAAATTAGAATTTTTATTGATATTTGACATTTGCATGCGAATCCAGCTATTTCTCTACTAATAATAAAGCTGAAAGTTTGTCTCTCTGTCTTTCCTTCTGTCTGTCTGTCTGTTACGCGCGTAGCGCCAAAACCGTTCGGTCGATTTTCATGCCACTTGGTACAAAATTAGTTTGTAGCATGTAGTTTTGCACCTCGAAGCGATTTTTCGAAAATTCCATTTCGTTCTTTTTCTATTCGAATTCTTAGCGGAAATTCGATAAAATAGGGAAGAAATATTTTATACACATTTTCAAGTCTTATGTCATTCGAAAGCTTGAAATTTTCTGCACAAAATGACGTTTTTTCGAAGTTTCTACGATCATCAGGAGAGCTGTAACAATTGTTTTTAGAATCCCGAAATTCAAGGCTTACCTTCAGTAAAGCAAGCCAAACGATTCTAAAATGGCTTTGCTCGCGAATAAAATTTGTTTGAAAATAGAGATGAAATGAATTATTTTATCAACGGAAATCAACTTTTCATGTTGTTACCATGGTTACGTTTTTATTTCGTTCTTTTTCCCTTAATAATTTTAAAAATGTATTTGTTTTTGTAACAATCCAAACTCCAAGCCTTATTAAAATTAGTCAAATGAAATATTAAAAACCGTGATAAGATGGCACCTGTCAATCAAATGAGAAATCGAGTCCTTTCCTTAAAATACAGGATACCATTCTAAATTTATCGTCTGCAAAACATATTTTACTTCATTATTAATTTATTTCAATATAAATTGCAGCAAATGGCTTGAGTGAACGAATTTAGCTTTTAATTTATCGTTTGCTGGTTGATCTTTGTCGATGTTTATTGTTTTTATTATCATTGTGAAGAATAATGCACGAAATTTCTATGACTAATACTTAAAATTTTTAGGATCAGTTGAGTTTAAAAGAAAAAATTGCTCCAAATATACTTTTGCAATGTGATTATTTATTGTTGGACTGTAATTTGCAGCAATAATTGCATTTAATAAATAATGAAAGACAATATTAAAAATTATTTTTTTGGCGACTTTTTTACAATTTGGCATTCAATTCTATTTCAGTATATTTACTTCTGTCTTATTGCGATATTGCAACGTTCTTTCTAAAGTATGTCATTTCGGAAAATGTATTATTTTGTTTTTGAAGTTAGGAAAGAAAACTTTCTTCTTCTTTTAAACTTTGGTAAGATTTCTGTTGGTTTCTGTGAGCAACAAAATTTTTCTTATTTTTTCTTTTGGCTTATTTTTGTGCACCTATCTTTGGGGTTGCATTCGAATGTCCCCAAGGGGGTGATTTACCCCTTTTATGGGGTAATCAGGGCTTTCAATGCAGACCAAAGTGATATGAATTGGCGCGACCACTTGGCGATATCTCGCCAAGCTTTTGGTCACCAAGTGTTTGACGCCAATTTGGCGTCATATCGCCAAGTTGGCAATAAATTTAGCGAAAAAAAATTTTTTTTTGGGTTCAATTTGGCGCTATTGGCGATATTTTGCGAAAAATCTACTGAATGATGTTAAAATCGGCGATATTTAGGAGATTAATCATTGTAAAACATTTTTTTGCATTGTTTCGTGGCAAACTAGGGATGCAAATGTTTGAATTGTTATCTTACTCACTTCAAGCACTATTTTAGCACTTAAGGCATCTACTAAGAAATTTACACGTAAAAGGAAGTAGTGTAGGGTCCATACCAAATTTTTATATCATACTTTGAAGGAATTATAGTTGAATTATAACTAAAATAGAGTATTTTTTTCTGCTATATCATTTTTTTACAAATGAACTTTTAATTTTATACCACGGGCAAAGCCGTGCGGGTACCGCTAGTTAAGCATAAAAGAACAGGTGAACAATAGTGTAGTATAGGGTATTTAAAAAACTTTTGAATGACATTTTTAAAGAGGGTTTTAATATGATATTAGTCTCCTCGTTCTCAGGATAGTGTATGAATCTTTGCTTTTTAAAATTCACGAAATATCGGTGATCAGGGTTCACCGATTTAAATCCAATTTATTTAAATTAAGCACTCGAAAATAAATAAATAAAACAATAAATAAATGAATAAAAAATAAATTTAAGAAGAGAATTTCGTGAAACATAAATGCAGTTTTTTCTGAAAGTAATGTTGATGAACATTCTTTTAAAAAAATAAGATATATTTCACTCAAGGCATCAACTAATTATCGAAGTAAATTGCTTGTTCAATTCTAATCCAACTTACCCGACATTATATTCCAACAAGCCTCATCATGAGACATGATCGAACAATCCGTCGACTTCTATTAACATTAATTATTCTCATATAAACGTAGAAAACAGGCTTAAATTTTAAGTAACATTTGCAGTTTGCTTATTCTATTTGCACAAATGAGATTTTTACGCATGCATTTCTTTTTATCCCGCAGTTTTAACTTTTGATTTTCAATTCTTATATATTTGAATGTAAAATACCATTATGTATCATTTAATACGGAGTATCAACATTCTAATACAGTTTCCTTGTATTTAAAACTAAGGATTTGTTACGTGTTTCGGTTGAGGCCTTAGGGTCAGTCCCGTAACGTCTCGTTTTGTGAAACAGGAACTGATCCAATGTTAAAAAAGAAATTACTTTAGGGAAAAAACTTCTTTTTCCAAATAAATTACTTCTCTGCCAGAATTCGCGCCAAATAGAAATACGTCTGAAATTATTCTACACTGAAAAGTGAGTTACTTAATGGAGTTAGAAATCCTAAGCAATGTTATTCTCTGGGACAAAAATATATCTCACTTCGTAGACATTCTATTGAAAATAGCATCCCAGTGCATTTTTCTTTGCTTCTCCAAGTGAGATGCGACAACAAACTGTTTGCTTTTATACTACCTTCTATTTCAAATTCTCACGTTTCCTATTGTACTAAAAGGCTTTTTTTTTTCAAAATGTGTTTTAAGAAATGGTTTTCATTCATTTTTTTATTTTATATTAACGTAGTCGAAATATTTTTCTTTGGCGCTTTGTCGATTGGACTGTATCGCAAAACATGTTTTTCTGCAACTAATTTTGTTTAACTTAAAACGAGTTTAGTACGCTGTTTCCGTTATAAGCCTTTTTTTTTTATCAAATACGATTCTATTTAATCATCAATCTAAACTTAGCTTTGAATACATGTCAGAAATATGAATGATTTCGAATTCAAATGACACCATTTAAAAAATTTTGGCATGAATACTTAGTTAAAGATTGCCTTTAACCTTTTTCTAGGGTAAGGATCCTTCAGTTAGACATTTACCAAAATCAATTACAAAAGCTAGGATTATTATATTTTAGTTATTATTATCATTTGAGGTTAACTTGTATACTGGCATATATTATACAATGCTAAGTGTAACAAAATATGCAATAAAGTAAATGAAAAAAAAATCCAAAGCAGCACAAGAATTGTTAGAGTCCATTGTTACTTCTGTGTTCCAAGGAAGTTAATAATTATATACTTGATTAATTCCTATCGATTATTACTTAAATGCCACTTTGCTGAGTTAAAACTTTCAGAGCACTTAGAGATGTTCCTCATATAATGTATCTTGAAATCAATGGTATTCATCTCCCTCTCCCCTTCAAGAGGAATGGTGCTTCCCCCCTGGATGAAGTACCTTTCAAAGACGAGACCCACAAAAATGACAAAAGACTCATACCACTAAAACAAACACTTAAAAAGCTCCATGGCGCAGTCTGCGTCATCCTCCCTGCCTTGTGCACTCGTAGCTGAAATAGAGACATAGTATTACATAGAATTACCAAATAACATCTTACGTTTTTTTCTAAGCAAGTTTAACCAATTTTGGGCTGCTTTTTTTGAGTTTTTTTCCCTTAATTTAGTCAAGTAACCACATAAAATTTTCAAAAGTATGGAATCCCTAATTTTACAATTCGTTAAAAGAACGAAACAATTTTTAAAGTGAAGAAACGCTGGACAATTTAATTCAATAGTACCAAAGGAAAGAGAACAAAATCTGCGTTTGATCAGATTTGTTTGGAACTTCCATGTAAAATAAAACTCGAATAATAACGTTTTTGGCAAATGTGGCTAAGGCTTAAATCTACAGGATTGGAAATCGGTGTCACTGTTGGTAAATGATGAAAGATAACTCAATCATTTAAATATTTATCTGCTGCCAGTTTCTATTTGTTAACAATAAAAATACTTGTAATTAATTTTAGTATTAGAATTTTCAATTTTCCTCCATTACTCTGCTTTTATGACTAGCAAAATTTTACTGGTAAGGATTATCTTTCCTTTTCCGTGTTTACCATATCCTCTCGAAAGCAATTAAATATATTTAGATTTAAAATTCTTCAGGACCAGAGAAGTTTGTTTTAAAATGCAATCTGCAATCAGGGTCAGGGGATGCTTAAATTTTTAATTCAATCTTAGTACTTCTTTTAGTTCACAGTATTTTAAGCCGATGGCACTAGCTTTCCAATAAAGTGTTGATTGGAGAACTACTGAAAATTATACCTTGAGTTTTGGCCTAAAAAATTTGCTAGTTGTACCTTATCAAGTGCGGTCGCTCGCTGTTATTCTAGTTTCACATTACCTACCATTTTTTTTTGACTCTCTTTGCTTTATAAGAGGACTTTTGCCTCCAATCCGACTACTTTCGTACTCCATGCTGATGAGAGCACAATAAGCTCGAAACTGTAGTCCATGGATCGAAATAGCCG
>JAXGGA010004951.1:0-82780 GCA_038373865.1 Uloborus plumipes | reverse complement strand
CCCGTGAAGACCTTCATTGCATAGACGACCTTCACGCACCGTTACCTGCTCATAATAAGCCGGGCAGCTCATTTGCGCCTCTTCCCTCCCTTTTTTTTAAAGGATGGATTAAATTGTCAGCCTTAATGCATTGATTTTTCTTAAACAATTTCGAATGGGCTGATTTACATCAGCTAGCAAGAGTGAAGGTTAGCGTGCTACCGTTCTATTCATTTCTCTTTCATTCATAATCCGAAGGTTAACGACGTCATCTTTACCAGCTTTGGTTTTTGCCGGAATTCCATTAATACATTGTTTTTGGTGTTGCCACCAGCAATTTCTTCAGTGCGTTGTTTTTTTTTTTTTTTTCTCCGTACAAATTGCTGTTTCTGAAAAAAATGTAGTTTTCCTTTTTTTTTTTTGCTGTGAATTAGAATGAAATAGGATTGTCGTCTATGCACCTGAAAAATTTGGATAACCTAGTAAAATTAGGAATGTTTTTCAAAACTGTTGATGTTTTTTTCAAAAATATTGACAGTTCAACAACTTAGAAATTTGATGCTGTCGGCAAAGAAAAGTTTGGGAAGTTAAGGATTGAAATGGAATAGTCACTGTGTATGAAATGAGTACAGTGAACGCCGGATAATTGAATTAGTGGTTAGTCGAATCAGCCGCTTCAATAAATCAAATCGTCCCTCTGTGAAACATGCACTACGTTTTACCAAAATATTATTTTGAGCTGAACTAAACAAGAATTTTTGTGGAATTTTCAAATTTTTTTCCCAAAAAAATATACAGTATAACTTCGATTTAACGATTCCCGATTTAACGATTTCCCCAATTTAACGATACATTTCATTGGTCCCGACTCATATGCCTTAAATTTAATGTTAAAACTTCCTCAATTTAACGATAGCTTTCCTCGATTTAACGATGATATCGGGCAAGGCCAAATTATCTCTCGTCAAAAATACAGTAGTATATGTTTAAAATATTTTTCTAACTATTTTACTTGCAACAGCATGAGACCTCATGTTCTAATAGTAAAAAGATTCATCCTTCAGTAACGTCTAAACTTCTAGTATTCCAAACAAAATTTTTTACACCTTGAGAGGAGAGTGCTTAGTCGAAAAAATGAGGTCGAAAAAAGTGAACTTTTCTCAACACGAGAAAAAAAAGATCGATGAAATAACTTTGGAAATAATATAAATGCGCAGTTTTCTTAAAGAAGCAAAATAACGTATACTTGTTTAAGCGTTCACTTAATTATCAATAGTTTAATCCGTTTAACTTATAATTATGCTTTCTCGATTTAACGATATCCTCGATTTAACGATAATTTTTTACAGTCCATAGGCAATCGTTAAATCGAGGTTATACTGTATTTCAACTTGCAAAAAAATTGTCAAGATTTTTTCCCCCCACAGGAATGCTTGTAGTAAAAATAGAAAAGAAAACAATACTTAAGCAAACATGTGATTTTTCAGTATTTTTACTGAATTCAGTATTTTTTGAAATAGCAAAATACTGAGTGCAGAGCAAAAAGAATGGGCATCAAAAGTTAAATTTAACATCTACCAATTAATATTATGCATGTAATTAAAATAGTTGGCTGTATAAAACCAAAAGCCCATGTTTGAACTTGCATATATCAACAATTTTGTATTTGCTCACACAGCGACGTAATTTCAGTATTTCTCATTTTATTCGGGTCACAGGTCTGCTTAAGTCTTGGTTCGTTTTGATTGGTCTCTACAGTCATTCATTGGTTTTTAAAATCATCTCGCCCGCCAGTTCAGAATAATCGAAAAAACCAAAACTGTCGACAAAACGGGCTTCAAAGTTTTCGGTCAAAAAAAAAAAAAAAAAAATACAAAACAATACGTTCACGAATCCGAAATATTGTTTCGAACTATCTTCCAACTTTTTCAGATACATAATGGTTCGGAGTTGGTTATTCGACCGAGGGAAGGGAGCGTGCGCCCCAACTGCCTCAACACTCAAAAACCTGCTCGATACCCCACTGTTCACTACTGTATCTCTGGAAATATTTTGAATTATCCTAAAGAGCTTTGCCGGCAGCAATTAAAAAAATTTATTTTTTTGAGTCTTCTAATTCAGGATACCGCCTTAACCATAGTTTTGCAAGAGTAACCGATAATTCTTAAAACTGATGCTAAACAAGCGTCTACATCACTCATACTTGTGCCACATCTTTGACTGCAACTTGTACAAGATACATTTCAAAAATGAGGGTATCATTTTCAATCAAACATTTGTTCAACTGAGATTGTTATTCGAAGATGCAATGTCTCCATTCTGAAAATTTTAACGAGTAATTCTTTCCTTCTCCAAACGATCATGATCTCCATTTATGTCGGAATCGTTTGTCGAGGTCGTGATTTACGGACATCTGCCTACTTAAGGAGTAGTCCACATTCTCTCCTACTCTGTTTGGATGTGTGCCATAACTAAGAGTTAGTTTTCTTTTTTCACTTTGACCTTGTCTTAAATGACCTTAACGTAACAGAATGATTCAGACATGAGGTTATGTATTGCTTTTAAGACGTTAACTTAAATGGCTCTTTTTCGATGTTTTTTTTAAAAAAGGATTTCTGTTCCTCTGCAAAACTTGCGACAGGTCTTTTATCTGTTGAGCGTTTTGTGTCAAAACTACCAAATTTATAAAAACGTGCCTTTTTTTCTGTCTTTTGTAAGAAAGTTTCTGCATTAATATTCATTGAATTAGAAATGCAGCTACTGTCTTATTTCATTGTATTCATATGAAAACGCTGAACGAAACAACTAAAAGAATTTAAGCATTTGAGGAACGAGTTGCCGACAATTTTGCTCTGTTTTGACCCCCCTCCCCTTCACTACATCAAAAAAAGCCTAATTCACTACAAATTAAGTTGTTTCGCCACTTTAACGAATTTCATTATCAACTTTTGCGCTTTTTGAAACGGACAATAGCGTTTGAATTTACTGATATAATGTCCTGTGTTTTTTGACTTGATTTTGGCGTATCACACCACTATCACAACCATCATGGAAAGAAATGAATGTTTAAAATGATCCGCTAATTTAGGGATTATTGATAGAAGTTCTCAAAATGTATGATTTTGATGGTTCTTGCCTTTTTTTTCTTGTTAAAATTTGAATATTTTATTTGTTTGCTGTTTAAAATAGAAAGACAAAAAAAATCTTTGAAATTTCTCTCTCTCTCTCTCTCCCCTTCCCCTGATCATAGCATCTTCGATTCTATGATCTTCAATTAAGTGCCCCCCCCCCTCAAATCAATTGTGTTTTTAGAAATTTTTGAAGAATTTTCTCTTGTTCTGTTTGCTCATCAACCTCCAACTCTAAATTAGTTTATTATATTTCCATTTACTTTAGTCAAAGAATTGTGAATGGAGTAGATTTTTAAACACTGCAGAAACTTAAATTCTGTTTCAAATTCCTTGATAAATTTTATTACTAAAAATGAACAAAAGGCAGGTGCAAATGAGTCATTCGTACTACACTAAAAGGCTACACCAAGAAAATATTCCTATTACTTTATTTACCCCTTTCATTTTGGTTACTCCTTTGAACATCAAGCTTAGCGTGTAACATTACTTTCTAAAATAGTATTTTGTGTTGGTCTTAACAGGAATTTTTGTAGAATTTTTTAAAGTTTTTCTCTAAAGAATTAATAGATAAATTTAAGTTAAATTCGAAATAGAAATACATTTGAAATTTAGCTCTATATGAAGATAAATTATTAAAAATGAAACAACTGAGATGCTTTTGTATTATTATTATTATTATTATTATTATTATTATTTAGTACCTGAATATATTTTGGAGAAAAGTTTTTGGTCTGCATAAAAAACCTAAACTGGAATTGGTAACATGCAGGCTAGTCATTTAGGGAGGTTGAAAGGAGTCAATTTCCCCCTCCCCTAAATTTGAGAAATCAAAATATTTACATATAAGTGGGAGCAATTTTGTTGTGTTCTGATGAAATTGCATTGTGTTAGCATTCTTTGCCCCCCCCCCTACCCCCCGGAAAAACCTGAAATGACCGCCCTGATAGCATGACAACAATTGGTAGACTATAAAACTATGTAGACCATACAACAGGAGCCCTGTTGTATTGTCTACATCTTAAAATTGTTCCATGTGGGTCATGACAAATATCTCAATTAACTCTTAACTTTTTGTGATCAGCATCAGGAGTCGGTTATGAAATGACATGATGAGGCAAACACTCTTTAGCCTTTTTGTTTTCATTTTCAGAACTTCATGCTCTTGGAATTCAAGCTGAAAGTTTTGTTTTTGTTTTCTATTATTTATTCCCTGCTCTCTGGATCAATTTAAGTTTGATTTTGTTTTGATGCTGTGAAAGTTTCAACACTAGGGGAAGAGCAGCTGGGCATAATTGTTCAATTAGAGTATTTTTTGGCAAAATGTCTCGTTCATGCAAAGTTTGTGCTGGAAGAGGATTACTCAGAGGAAAAAAGTATATAATTAGATTTTTCTCAACCTTTTTTGTTCGTTGAAGTTTATTAGTTAGCATTTTAGTTTATTGAAACTTACTGCATGCCTTGTCTTAAACCAAACCAAATGTGTAAATTAATTTTAAACTTCTTCTTTTTCAGAGGAGATCTTAAATCATGATAATGATGCATTAAGAGAAAGAGTTTCTGACCTGGAGAAAAAAGTTCAAGAACAAGCAGATGAAATTGTTTGCTTGCGGGGCACCTTAGCTGATGTTCTGAGGCGTGTAACTCAGCTTGAAGGTCGAGGTAAAAATGTTCTTCATATGTATACTCATTAATCCCTCCTAAATTTTCATATCAAGGGTTCTCAACTCTTCAGGCTCTGCCCCCCCCCCCCCCTTAAATACTGATTTTAGGTCGTGCCCCCCTCCTCAGCGTTTGATGTATATGGAGGTAGAGGACAGAAATCAGGGAATTTTTAAAAATAGCTTTCATTAATTTTCCTGTCGGAGATTTTTCGCGATTCTACCACTTGATTTAATAATTAAATATCTTTGCTTTCTTAATATGTAAAAAAAGTTCTAAAATATTTGTATAAATATTTTCTAGTTTCCAATTGTATACACGTATATTTTGAAATAAGCTACCTTTTGGCATTATATTTAGATTTTTTTTCAAGTATTCATTGCATATAGTTATTTAATAATGATAGAAAATATAAAATTTAGGTTGATGTCACAAAGTCATATAAATTTTTATGAAGCCATAAAAAAAGTTATGTTTTTTTTTTCCTCGTATGTAGAGTATGAACCCTGTTTAAAAAATATTTTTGCTTGCTTGCCCAGAGCATGAATGTCATTTTAAAAAAATCTGAGCATTTGTAGTTATACTCATATACCTTTCTCCCTAACAAAGACATTTTTCACCAAACTGCCATAACAAGATGTGGTGTTAAAGTCGTTAAAATGTTTGACAGAAATTTCACCTTTTTCTTTCAGCTGTTATCATCACAAGCAATAATGTTCCTGCTCCTGTAAAGCCTTCATACTCCAGCAACTCAACTCCATACAGACCATCAAATGTCAGCTATCAACGGCAAGCTACTTCACCCACCACAAACTCCATCAACTCTCACCACACACCCACCACCCCACAGACGCCGGGCAGGAGGCTCTCCCATTACCCATCATCAGGCTCTCTTCACAGCGAAGGAGGACACAGTTCGAGTTCTGCTTCACCCATACCATCACCTTCACCCTCTGTAGCCAACTCCAGGAGTTCACCCTCTCCAAGACACACGCCGTCTCCCAGCCGGCATATATCCATGTCGACTTCTAATTTAAATTCTATGAAGAAGTGGTCGTCCAGTCAAGAAATTCTTACCTCAAATAATAATGTTAGGTATGCAATTTATGTTTTATGCCCTTCCTTTATTTAATGTTGTTACATTGTTCAGAATAGCTCCCAAGGGGGAAAAACGCATTGGCATTAAATTGTCTAAAGCTTATGTAATAAATACAATTAGTGGAAAATAAATCCAAACTATGAATGGAAATTTTAAATATTTGAGTGCACGACAATAATTATTTACTATTTTAGTACTTAGCAGTTTTATAACTTCTTCTTTCGTACTAGAGCCTAGAAAGTATTTTGAAGTTTACTAGAAAATTGGTTAAGGCAAATTCAATCAAAATGTATCTGAGTGCTATATTTAGTAGAGTCTCCATTTTAAATCAAAATTTAGTAATGATTAGGTAGTAAACTAAAAGCCATACTTATTTTTAGTACAAAATTTTTAGTAAAAGCCATACGTATTCTAATACTTTATTAATTATGGTTTTCAATTATACTTAATGAGTTTCAGTATAGTTTTATGGTGTCTTTTTTGCAATTTTTTGAAAACTTTTGTTACACCTCATTCAATTTTGAATTGGTTTTTTTTAATTAAAAACTCATTTTTTGTTGTAATTTTAGTAGCTTTTTAAGACTTATTTCATGAAAGTTATTTTTGAGTGGGGAAAAAACATGACTTTGTTTTAGCTCTAAGTGTTTAGCAGCTGCTATATTAATTTTTCTGTTTCCATTTGTTAGTTGAAAAGTGGCCGAACATAGCTGTTTTGTGTTTCACCTGTTTTTTCTCCATTTTTTTTATTTATTTATGCATTTTATTATTGTTATTATCATTTGTATTTTTTCTTTTGTAAGTATTTTCCAAATGTGAGATATACAAGCAATTCAAATTAATAATGAATGCTGAAAAACTAAATTTATTGTTTAATTATCAAGACATTTAAAACTGGTAACTGCTATAAACTGCTAACAAAATCAACTACTTCTGCTCCACACACAACTTATTCAGTAAATTATCACATAATATATTTTCCATTCCCAGGAGAGTAACAACAGGATCATTGTTCAACTTGAATATGAGAAGCTCTATGTCAAATCACACGAAACATGGGTAAAATTTAAATTGAATTTGTTGGGAACTAACTGGTGGTGGTTGAATCTTTTTTTTTTCTTGTCTGCATATACTAGTGCACGATTTATTAGAATTTCGACTGACTCTTTTATACTTGTAGCTATTATGTGCTTTGCATCATTTAGTTGTTCTGTATTAGTAATTTGTCTTTATTATGCTGAAGTTTTTAACTATATGAAACAAAATCGGTCAAGTTTTTGATTAGAAATTTATGTATGGAACTTATATTTGTAGATGTAGTCTTTTAAGTAATTTAAAAGCCGTTATTTAAAATGTGGCAAAATATATTGTTGTTGTGTAGTTAATAACCCTAATATTAAGCATGTCCATTATCACCTGATATTAACCTTTAGGAACCGGGCGGTACACATGTTGTACCATAGGTCTCGTATAGTTCAGAGGACGGGGCTGAAATTTTCACTCGAACCCTTTGGAGCCGGGAATTTTTTCTAGGTTTCATGCGTCTGGTACGACATTTTATATCTTCTCTTTTCAATGGAAATGAAATCTGTGGTTAAACTGTCGTACTACCTGGGTTGAAAGAAAAATTTCTATATGAACAGCCCGGATCCAAAAAGTTAAGTACAACGTAAATTTTTTAATGCTTAGCCGGTAAATGTAACAAGTTAAGCACATTGTGCAGTTAAAAAAATAGTAGCTGTGTAAATGTGGCTCACGAGGGTAAGAATGCTGAGAGTTTGAAAAGTTGATGGATTTATTTAGTTAAAATTTGTATTGCATATTTTATTTAGGCTTATTTTTTTTAATTTTAAAGTATTATTTTTAGTTTTTAAGAGTTTGAACTATATGTTGCAACAATGTAAAGGTTCAAACTCTGTTGAATGAATATTTCTATTAATAGCTGCTATTTGGACATCAAGGTTAATTAGCTGTTTATTAAGCCTTTGGTGATAACTAGCTAATAGCAGTGTCATGCTTTTGGACAATGTTCCATTCATCTGTTCTTCTTTTCCTTCTCTTTGTATTCACCCTTTACAGTCTAAATTTATTAATGATTATTATATTTAATTTGTATTTTTTATCTCACTTTGCTTTTCTTTTACAGCACAAAAGAAGCTATTTTTATGCAAGGTAGGATATTTTTTTTATTTTCCTTTCTAAAATGATTTTTTCCAACTTCTTTGATGTATAATTATTTTTCTTGACATTTAAGTTTTTTTACTTACCAGAAAAATGCCATGTATACATAAAATTGTATGCCTTATTTTCAAATTTTTTTAGAGGAAGGTATTGTGAAACTTTATTTACGGGGAAGACCCATTGCCATTCATGTACCTACAGAATATCTACAGAATTATACTTTGAATAAAGTAAATAGTCCTCCATCCCAAAGATTAAAGCTTGAATGGGTGTATCCTTTGCTTTTAACCTATTTATTATTGCATTAGATAAATGTTTCTATTGTTTTAAAGTGTTTTTCATCTTAATTACAAAAAAGTTAAAGTTGACAAAGATCTGTGTTTAAACATTTTTGTGGTTCTTGGTTAATAATGACATATGTGCTAACCGTAAATTGGGTACAGTTCAATAAGGAAACAAAGGTTTTTGTATAAATATATAATTGTGTGGCTCTGCTTTTAACCAATCTTTGCCCTTTAACAGACAGGTGCAAATGTTCCACCAATCTGCATAAGCTTCTGCAAAAAGCAAAATTTTTACCTGCTTAAACACCCTAGGTTTCACAATTTTTTCCTATTCTATATCTATGTCTAATATATAGAAGAAAGTATTGGATTCATAAAAATTTTTAAACTTCAACGGATTTTGGAGGTGTGCTGTATGCATTTTGAACATTTTTCTTTCTTTCACTCTCTATTTTCCTCTTGTTAAAAAAAGCTTTTGAATCATTTGTAATATAATCATTTGTTTCACCTTAATTTTATGTATAGATATGGTTACAGGGGGAGAGATTGTAGATCAAATCTTTATTTTCTCCCAACCGGTGAAATGGTTTATTTTATTGCATCTGTTGTTGTATTATATAATGTTGAAGATCAAATACAGAGGCATTACCTTGGTCATACTGATGATATCAAATGGTAAGATTTTACTGATTAATAAGAGCTTTTTCTGTTTTTTTTTTTTTTTCCAATTTTTAAACTAAGTAATTCATATTGTAAATTCAAAAATAGTTTGTTTTTTTTTTCATACTTGCATATTTATTTTTAAAACTAGACTTCAAAGAATTTTGAAATTTTGTAATAGTTGGTTTGTACCATTTTGGAAATTTAAATCAGTATTTTTAGAAACTATTGTGTGTTGAAAAAGTTAGATTTTTATCTAGAATAATAATTTTAATTTTCTACACATTATTTTTATAAGAACGTATTTTCTTTGCATGAAGTTTTAAAAATGTCTCCTGTTTCTTATTTCTAAGCATGTTTCATAACTTACCTTAATTACTTAGAAAACTTTGTGGTTAACTTTTGCTGGCATTCTTATTTCTCATAAGTGTTTAAAATTTTTCTTTTTTTGTCTTGAATATTTTTTCATAGTAATGTCTGGTAATTTATGTTTTAATATGAAAGAAATATTTATTTATTTATTTTCTCCCATATTGTAGTTTAGCCCTTCATCCTAACAAATTGCTAATAGCAACTGGTCAAGTAGCTAGCACAGATAAACGAGAACGAAGGGTAATATTGCATATAATTTAAATGAATTAATTTTTCTTTTAGTACTTGATTCATTATGTATGTCTTTTTTGTGGGATGATAAATAATAGATACTTCATCACAGTAATATTTTAAAGTTTGCTTGCTTCAAAAATAGCTGTACTAAATCTTGGCTAGAAAAAAATGTCAAAAGCATTATAGGAGTATCAGTAGTTTTAGTCCATATGAACATATTTATTAAGTGCACACATTACGGGCTATTTTGAAAGTAAAATGAAAAAACATTTTATTAATACAGTTGACCCTGTATATAACCACCGTTGGGATACTGTTGGGGGTTTTCTCACGGGTCCTTATATTAGGATGGTCTTTATAATGTGTGGTTGTTATAACGATATGTTATGTAAACATTTTTCCCCTTAGAGTTTTTTTTTGTTACAATGTCATTAAGTTAATTAGTGTAGAAGACTCTTTGAAAACTGTCACATGGAAAAATTACTAATCTTAAATAGCAAGAATATCAAAATTTACGTAATGGGTACAACTTTATTCAGTGTTATTTCTTTGTTTATTAGTGTTGGAAATGGCTGAACGAATATGTTTTGGTATGAGTTGTAAGCTACCATGATTTTTTCCGCCTTATCCATTGTGCTAACTCTATGCCTGATCTGAGGTGAAATTTTTCAATTAAAAATCAAATTTTAAAATCTTTTGACAAGTTTTAGGACTTATTTTTCAGTTATAAAATGTTATTTGGATTATTAAACATAAGGATAAAACATTTGGACTTAAATATTATTGTAATAGACTGTTCAACTATAAGTAATTTTATTCCAAGGCAATCTAATCAACTTCAGTTTAAAAAATAAATTATAAACTAAATTATTCATTTAAAAATTGTGCATGCCCATTGAACAGATTTTTTAGTGCAAAAAAATACCTCCGAAATAGTAAGACCATTTAATTTTATAATCATCATTGGTAATAGCAGGGTTTTTGTTTGAATTTTAACCAAATATTAAGTATGTAAAAAATCCTTTAATTTCATTTTTTAATTCAAAAAAGCAAATTAGGTATTCAAAAGAACAATATTTCTAATTTATGTTTAGACAAGTGTTAATGGTGTCTGTTTTTTTTAATGTTAACGATGTGTTTTGCCAGTAGGTCTGTTGTATTTTTACCATTTTAGAATAGTTATGATTATAAATCCTTGATGACTATAATTCCTATGATTCAGTCTACTTTTAATCAGTCTACTTTTCTAAACTGAAAAATGCTTGCTTTCTTTCATGCAGCCTAAATATTCAAGAAGGGTTAGTTAAGTATATATTTTTCAGAATTATTCTTTCAATATTAGTAACTTTCAATTTTATAACCTTTAAAAAAAACTCCTTTAAAAATTTTCTTTAAACCTTCAAACACTTTTACCAGTTACCTTTACTTCTGGATGATTTGCTCATGTTAAAATAAATTAGTTGATAGTAATATAGAATTTTTGTCCTGCTCAGGAGGCGAAATTGAATCTAAACATATTGTTGACCAACTTTGAAGGACCTTCTTTTGCCTCATTTTATTTGTCAAAAAATTAAAATATACGAAGAATATTTTGTCAAGGCTGCCAACTTTTAGAACCCAGAGAAAGTGTTTTGGAAAGTGTCAGAGATCTCATGAGAGTTTACCAATATACTAACCCTTGTGATTTCCAATGTGTAAAACCTAGTGATTCTTTTGAATGGTCATTTGACAACAGAAAAATTACAAGGTTTTCAAAATCCTTTCACTATGTGTTGAGCAAAAGCAAAACTTTGAATACCTAGTTTTTTTTTTTAATTCGAACACATTAAAAAGAAAGAAAAATAGAAAGAAAAAAAGTGACAAAACTTGTGGGACAAAAGTAATGTTAGTAAAACTAATGAAATTTTTTGAACATCTTTCTTGTCTTTAAAAACTTTTTTAGAAGTGTTTGCTAATTTAATTTAATTTTGTTCATGCATGTTAATTTTTTTAAGTAGCTGTTTTTGTAATTAAATAAAAGTTATCAACAAGAAAAAGATGTTATCAATTCAATTAAATGTGAAATATATGCTGAAAAAATATTTTACAAAAATGTACGCAAGTAAAATAAGATGAATTATCAAAAAACATTTTGTACTGTTTCAAAATTGTCATATTTTTGTATTTTTCTCCTTTTAAAGCCTCATGTCAGAATATGGGACTCCGTGAGCTTAAATACTCTTCATGTGATAGGAGCCAGTGAATTTGAACGTGCTGTGTCTTGTGTAGCATTCTCTCATGCTGTAAGTAATTTTATTTTAAAACTCACAACTGTGTAGTTTTGCTCTACTACATGTTTGGGAACTGTGAATTGTATAATCAATTGCCTGTTACACATAACATGAGGGATAAAAAACGCACTGGCATTTGATAGTGTTAACTCCTCAAAGAAGTCCACTATGTGTCTTTGAGAAGTATCCATTAATGGTATAGTTTGTACTTGAGGCTCAGTCTAGGCATTAAAAATACATCTGTAGGAAGATAAAAATTGTCTTAAGAAGTTAGAATTAATTCTCTGTATGGTTCATTGTTGGAAATCTGGCTATTGTTTTTTTTTTTTTTTTTATGCTAGTTTTCTAAAAATATTTTTCTCATCGCATTCTTGCTTTTTGCTAAAATTTTCACATGTGGAAAAATCTTCTACTGCTTGTTAATAACTTCTGCTTCTTAAACTTTCTCACTATTTTGGACCAATATTGAAGAAATGGCTTTTAACTTAAAAGTCTTAAAGCATTGGCCAGCTTAAGTTTAAAAATTTTTCTTGGTGCATATCATTTTGGTCTTTTCGTTTGAATCTTGAACAAAGTTTATTTTAATTTTAACTGCTAATGTGACTGAAATTTCTCCTGAAAAGAGAAGGTTAATTAAATTGATACGTATCAGTTATTTTAAGTTTTTACGTATCAGAAAGGGAAAGGTTTATGTTTCCAAAAAGGATTAGGAGGTATCATTACACTAGCGCAGCCAGGATTTCCTCCTGGGGTGGGGGGGGGGGTATTTTTTTTATCATAGCCATCCTCATGTGTATACATATCAAAAAATCACGATCAGATATATAACTAAAAACATGAGTACAAATTCGACTGTTACCACTCTCTTCGCCGCACCGTAGCGGTTAGTTTTCGTATTCAAAAGTAATATTTACATATAGCTATGTAAAAGTACAAATTCATTTCAATATTCAAGGCTTGTAACTGTCGTATACATCAGAATCAGATGTTTCTAGATCACTAAGCACCGGTTTTTTTTTTTTTTTTTTTTTTGCATGTTAGCACAATTTTAGAAGTAAAATCATTTTAAAGGATAATATGGAAATCATGTTACAGTTGATTATTTGCCTCATGAGCGACAAAAAGTAATAAATACAAACGACTGAATAAAAATATTGAACTCCTGTTTATTTGCACACAAACAACATTTATATTTTAAAACTATCTTAGAGCAATACACAGCGAATTCATTTCACTGCATTCTACCGAATTCAAACAAATGTAAAACAAAGGAACAACAAAACCATTATAATATGGCTTCAAAAACAAGAAATATAAACAAATTATGATATTCAGGGCAGTAAAAATTCAAATGACATATATTTATTAGAGATATAAACGTATGAAAAGATAAATTGTTACAATATTTAAAAAATATGCATAAAATATAAATTTAAAAAATAAAATAAAAGTGAAAAGGAAACATAAGCAAACTATAGACGTAAGTTCTTTAACAATGGACTTTTGGAATCGGGATAAGAAATGAACCTTTACTGTTATATGGTGATTACAACTTACAAAGCAATATGTAGTTTGCGTGACTTTTGTGCCAGCTGGTTTAGGACGTCATCTTCACTGATGGGAATTCGGTCATGGATGTAAGCCATAGCTAGTCCATTTAAACACTCTTCACCAGTTTTATTTCTTAAATATGTTTTCAAAAACTTTAAAGAAGAGAAAGACCTTTCAGGCGTGCATGTCGTTACAGGAATTGTAGCAGAAATGGTGAGGGGAGACTTTATTGCTGGTAGGAGCTCAGCATTGCAGTGTTGCAGAGCTTCAAGTGGGTTTTTTGGTTTTTTTTTTCTTTCACCATTTCTTGCCAAAGAATAATTTCCCCCAATAAACTTGGAGAGTCAAGCTTATGAAATTCCGCTAGTTTCATAACACCAGAAAGGTCTTCCTCGCTCTTATCTATATTCTGCTTTAACAAAATCTGGAAGGGTGTTAAGATTTTCTCATGAGCTTCAAATTTTTCGTCTAGTGCTTGAATAGTATTTTCCAGGAAAGGAATGAACAAAGATCGTCGGAAATATTCTTCAACCGTATCAGCTGGGACATTATCTCTCTTTGCCTGCAGCCATGCCATCCTTTCCTTTGAAATGGTGTCATCTAATTCAGCACAAAGCTCACTTATTTTTTTGAAAATATGAGAAAATGTTTGCTCTGCGTTGCTTCTTATTTCCTCCAGCTTTGATTTCACAATCATAGCAGATTTTACTGCAGTTATAAGGTCCAGATTTTGTGTCTGCAAATAAATACTCAATGGCATGGTCAACGAAAATACGTGATCAACCATAAAAAGGCTCACCAAGAAGTCGCACTTTAGTACAGCACTCTGGAGAAGCTGGGCTTCGGTAGCTGTTTTTGTGTCAGACCACTTTTGTATTTCTTCTAAGGATGAAAGCAGAGGGTTAAGAAGCTCAATAAAAGTTGTCACTGCAGTGTCGTTTCAAATTCTCTATACATCCTCTTTTTTAGTCTTTATTAAAACAGCAAGTCCGCATCTGATTGTATATCTCCTTTAAGGGAACAATTCTTTTGCTCCCTCTTTTTTTTCTTCCGTAGTTGAACTTTTATTAGTAAGGGTAAAACCTTCTGGAGGGTTCACCCCTAAAAAAAAACCTCGCTGCGCCCCTGGGCCATTGGTTATTCGAAACAAAAAATAATCGGCCGTCCTTGAACAATCTGCATCTGTCCTTTCTTTCTTTTTTTTTTTTTTAGGTTCAACTGCAAAAAAAAAAAAAAATCATACCTTCTAGGGGGGGGTTAACACCTAAACCCCCCCCCCCTCGCTGCGCCAGTGTATCATTATACTCTTACAGTTCTTAATTTCTTTGAAAAATTTGTGGTCTGGAATGTCTGATTTTTTCCCCCTTTCAAAGCTCCAAAACAGTTCAAAATTTTGTATTAAAAACTTTTATAAATTTTACTATAAACTAAAAGTGGCATTTGTTCTATAAATTTGAAAATGCTGCACAAACCCTGCCGTGGCAAAATGGGGAGATAGGGGAAGAGCAATTTTTCCAACACTCTAAAAAGTGTACTTTCTATTGGGTTCTGTTAAACATGATAAAACTTGAGAAACAAGAACTTATTCACAGTTTTAGAACTTGAATGTACCATCTTGTGGAGACTTAAGAAACAAATTAGCCAAAGAGGTAAAATGTTGCAATTTTGCGAGGACAATGTGCAATTTTTGTGTATATTTGCAGTATAGCCTGCATCAAATAAACCTGTTTAAAATGAATTATTTTAATGAAGTCTAATTTTTTACTGTGGATTGATAAAATGCCAAGATTATCCCGTGTTTTAAAAAGCTTATTTATTAAAAAATCATGTGATAACTTCAAAATTAATATAATTTTACGAAAAAAGTAAATATATTACTTTATAGTACTTTTATCATTTAAAAAGTATTAGGTGAATTCTCGTTTTATTCTAATGTAAATAATTGTATGTGCAATTATCTCTCTGTATTGCTTACTGGATACCTTTCATGTGTTTTAGCCCAATCCTTTCTTATTTTTTAACTTTTTTCATTACAGGATGGTGGTGCCTTGTTGTGTGTAATAGATGAGTCAGTCGAGCATACTCTGTCACTATGGGATTGGCAAAAAGGTGAAAAGGGACATAAAATTACAGAAACCAAAGTATGTTTTTTTTCCTAAAAAATAACCTTAATCTTTAATTGTTAACCATTTAAAGCATCATTTATCAATATTCATTATCACATTAAAATTATTTATGAAATTCATGTCATTTGCTTAATGTCATAAAATATTTCAGTTTGAGATAATTTTTATTTGTGGTATTGGTTGTAAAATATATAACACATCACTTTGATTCATCTACATTTTCATGACTTTTCAATACCTTTAACTAAATACTGGGTGTATCTTAGTTTTATATTGTATTATAAAGTGTTTTAAACTATGATCGTATGATCAATTTTCGGATAAAAAACCAATGTAATGTAACTAGCAATTCATCTGAATAAAATTTTTCCTTTTAGTTAGTGTGATGCTTTATAACTTTTTCTCTAGGGATAGACAGCAGACACTTAAAACACTCAGCATTCTACATATATTTCTTCTACTATGCCTTTATCAATATTTCAAGTTATTTTATTGCCCTTTCCTGCTCAAAATAAAAGGCCATCATGACAGGAGGAAAGAACTCTCTTGGATGTAATCTGTCCATTATCTATATACTGTGAAACTTGGATAAGCTGACCACTTATAATGCAGTAGTTTAGTACTCAACTTAGACATATGGTCAACTTATAAAGGTTGATATAAATGATGTAGAACTAATTCTGTCCCTGACAAAAGTGATCAACTTACAAGGGTGGTCAACTTTACAGGTTGTGCTTTTTTTTCCCTGCAATAACTGAATAAGTACTATGAAAAAAGGATTGTTGCAGGTGAAAGGAGCGTAAGTGACTTAAAAAAAATTAACACAAGTGCAAAGCTATAATCATGTAAGAGTGTTTATGCAATTGGCAGTCTTTCTAAATCAAACTGGCTAGCTGCATTGTCAGAACTACCACTAGCATACCTAACTACAAAGCAGGTTGAGGTCTCACCTGTAATTTCCCACTACTTATCCCCAAATATTCATTTTGTTACTTATTTATACTCCTTTGCTGCTAAGTGCCTCAGTTGTCTTGAGTCATTAAGATCTAGTTTTTTGTATAGTTTAAATGAATTTTTTGGTATTACATGTTATGGAGTTAGGTTTTTTTCAAATTTCCAGCTATGTAAATATTATTCCTGTATAAGGTAATAGACTTCTCCTATATCCCTCTTTTCATTTCATTTTATTTATGTATATTTTTTAAATGCATTTCTATTGTTCTAATCTTAGAGCATGTTTGTTAATAGTGGATTTATTTAGAAAAATATCTTTTAGCAGTACTAACTTTATCTTTCAGCAATGCAACTCTTTTTTTTTTTTTTTTTTTTGTTAAACTGTAAAGACCAGTCTTCCATACATTTTTTAAACATATTGCTTTTGTTCTCTCTCACTAATATGCATTGTTTTATTAGATAAAAGTTAATGAAATATAATCATCTTTGTAACCACTGAAACCAGCATCATTTGTTTTATTTAGTATGCATTAGCTATCCAAAAATAAACTATAATGTATCAAAAAATAATTTATTTTGTTTTACTTATACAGAGTGCAACAGAAACTGTTCTTGCTGCGGAATTCCATCCTATGGATAGGCATACGCTAATTACTATTGGTCGAAACCATATCCACTTCTGGGACACTGAAGGTGGAACATTAGCAAAAAAATTGGGTTTGTTTGAGGTAAGATGGCGATTTAAAAAAATTTTCAAACTTAACTAATTCATTAAGGAATGCTTTTTGTGCACTTCTTTAATAAATCGTCCTGATGTAAAATTGTTCTGAAAGCCTGCTGTTTTGTTTGAAACTGGGCATAGCACTTAAAATAGTTACTTATTTCTGAATGGAAATTACTTTTGCTAATTCAATAGTATGTTGATCGCAGATTTGATATAAATATGATTTTCTTTCAAAATGTTCAATTTAAATGTTAATTTTTTTTTAAATAGAAAATAATTGCTAATCCAAAAGTTTTCCATTCCAAAAACTGCGCAATTTTTATACATTCTTACTCTTACTATTAGATTGCATTTCTGCATTTTTAGGTTGTGCATAAAAAAAATTTAACATTTGATATTTACTCTATAGAAACAAGACAAGCCAAGATATGTGTTATGTGTTTCTTTTACTGAAACCGGTGAACTATTAACAGGGGATTCCAATGGCAACATACTTGTGTGGTCCAGAGGTATCTATTTTTGTTTTTTCAATACTAATATTTTTATTGATTCAATATTTTTCTTCTGTATTAATAGATTACTAACGCTGGAATTATCTTGGTTTTTTTTTTTTTTTTTTGATTAAAACAGCTTTTATAAATGTATAAACTGTTGTATTAGGATTGGCAATAAATATAAAACGAAAACCTCTGGGTTTTTTTTTTTTTTTTGCTCCCCACCCCCTCTCCTGGCTGTACCACTGGTATAGATAGATTACTTACCATTTGTTTTCTCTTTTTTCTTTCTTTACTTAATTTATCATTATTATAAGTATTATTTTAATAGGAATGTTATACATTAATTGCACTTCTGTGTTATTTAAAAGGAAAAACCCGAGTCATTTTATGAGAACTATAATGCCTGATAAAATACCACGTAATTGTCAGTCACAAAATTTTTTTTTGAAAAATTAAACATTATTTATAATTGATGATATTAAATAACAACACCCCCTAAAACTTAATAGACCATGTACTCTAAAAAGGGATTTTCAACTGATCTTTTTTGAACCCACAAAGGTCAATGAAAACTTTAAAAGGTTCAGTGTTTAAGCTCTCAAAAGACTTCTGTAAAATTTCCTGGTTTGCTTACGCTGGCTATCTAGGATAAGCACATCTGATTTATAAAAAATAAAACAATTCTTTCCTTCAAAAAATAATTGTTCTAAAGAATATCAGTGATGCATGCACATTTCAAATTTTTCATGGACCTGTTTTGGGGTTAGGAGGAATTTATTTTTAAATGCAGAAGGCTTAACGAACTAATGCAAATGCCTTGTCTAATGTTTGTGAAATTAATCGTAATTTATTAAGGATAGTTAAAATGTTAATGTATGTAGGAATTTTTTCATGCAGTTGCTGCACATACGTTTAAAAGAATGAATTTATTTATCAGTAAAAAATATTCTTAAATACAGGTACCTGTGAACTTCTTTACTAACTGATTCATTTATTTTTCCAGGAGCAAACAGGGTGTCTAGAATTATTTACAATGCACATGATGGTGGAGTCTTTTCTATTTGTTCAATGAAAGATGGCACTTTCCTTTCTGGTGGCGGAAGGGACCGAAGGATTGTCGAATGGGATCATACTTTAGCTCGCACAGGGCGTGAAGCAAAAGTAATTAATGTCATTATTACAATTTATATTTTCCATCCAAATGTTTTTTTTTTCCATGAGAACTTTTAGTCACAGAATGTTTTTGCACCTAGAGAAAAATTACCAAAAAAGAAAATAGTTTTGTCGACAACATGATTAAAACAACTCCAATTATTGATTTTTTATTTACTTCATTTTTATTTTGTTAATTTTGGGCTCCCCTCCCCCTTTAATATTTCAGAATTTTAATGTGTTGCAAAAAGCAACACATTAAAATTCATTAAAGGTTCAATGTTGTACCCTTTCTGTAGTGCCTGTGTCATATAGAAAAGTTTTTCCGTGTTATAACATTTTTTTTTAATGTATGTTCGTTGTTTTCAGAAATTGTATTAATGATGATGGAAGCATTATTAATCTTTTCCTCTTTTTTTTTCTTCTTTTTCTGAATAGCAGTTACTACAAAAGTTATATTCGACTACTTTGTGATTACTTCACCAAACTCCTAATCATTGCAACAATCTTTAATTTGTGATGCTTTAAAACTTGTTTAGTGTATATTAACTCTATTCAGCGGTGATTATACTCTTCAGAAAATCTGAATTTCCGGATTTTTTTGAGATTCTCTATCTAAAAGTTTCAAAGTATTCACCATATGAAAGTATAATCTCACTATTTATACTTGGAACTCGTGCATTAAATTGAGCAATTATGTTTTTTTTTTTGCGCGAGAAATTTAATTTGCAAATAATAAAGCACTTTCTTTTTTTGTTCTTAAAGAAAGGGGAAGAGAAATAAATGGGATGTATGTAACAATGTTATTTTACTTTGGTAATTTACAGAATTTTTGAATTTTAGTAACATTTTTCTATACTCTGTTTGCACTTGAATGGTACCTAAGCCTTTCTTCTATCGTGTGAAACAACTAAATGGGTGAACAATAATGTATCAAACTATGAATGTTTAGTCTACTTTTGAAGCAAATATGAACTTACTTGTTGGGATGAAGTGTCTGCTTCGTAATGTTAATGACTTATAAGTTTTTTCATGCAACAATCAAAAAAATATGATCAAAATATCACAGTATTACCTGTAGTTGCAGCATTAACTTCTTATTCATTTGTGCATATTTGATTTTAAAGTTTTAATGATTGAAATTTGGACAGTTTCTTTGTATCAATTCTAGTATTTCAATCAACAGTCCTATTATTACTGTTATCATATAAGATCATTGACAGTATATTATCAAAGATTTTGGCTAAAAACTTTTTAGATTATGTTTAATGTTTTTACTCTTTCAATTTTAGTTACCAGAACAAGCAGGAGGTGTGCGTGCATTAGCTCAAGGTAAAGGTTCCATGCTCCTTGTTGGTACAACAAAAAATTGTATTCTGCAGGGCACGCTTTCTCTTAATTTTTCATTAATAGTCCAGGTAATATGATTTCAACAAATAATTTAGTTTTATCATTTTTAAACAGATTTTTATTTTGTAAAAAAACAGTAGATTTACATTCTTTTTTTAAAAAAAGAAAAAACTTTTTTTTCCTTAAGGGTCATACTGAAGAATTATGGGCACTTGCTGTTCATCCGAGCCAAAGTCAATTCATTAGTGGAGGCCATGATCATTACATTCATCTGTGGGATACGATGTCACATTCAGTGGTGTGGAGCAAAGATATAGGGGTAAAAATATGAATCTTTCAATTATTTTATCTTTTTAAATAAGATGATATTAAATATTATTTGCTGAAAGAATCCTATAATTATTTTTAAATCTTTCCCTTATAGAATGTTTTAAAATTCTACTAAGATTAATTTCTCATAGCTGTAACCAAAAGATGTCTCATCATTGTAAGGAATGTCCTTGGTACTCGTTTTGGGAAGCACGGTTATTTTGCCCAACTTCAACCACGCTGCTAAATGATTTTGTCTTTAGCTGCATACAAAATTTGCAGCTTTCTTTTTAAAAAAAATAAATAAAGCCTGGTCTTTGCTTGTGCTGCAATATGTCAATTGAGGTTAATTAAATTGAAGAATTGCGTGTTTTTAGTAATGCAGTTAGACTTTTGACTCTTTGCAGTCCTGCATCAAACCTCGTTCGACATTTTAAATTTACTGTTGCCGTCCTATGTCCAACCGTGTTCAACACCTGTTTAAGTTGCTATATAATTTTTGTGGACCTGAAATGACACCCCTAAACACAATCCTAGGAAACTTGCGTCAGTGCTCTACAGTTATATTTTCTAATTTCTTTAGAGTCACCAGAAGGGAAAAATGTTTAAAAATGATCTGAAAGGGTTAATGAAAGATAATGCTGTTATTCCATTTCTAATAAAAGAACAATAAGCTTTTACCATCTCCATTATTCTTCTAAAGCACAACCTCTGTCTTGATTAATGCATTATCATATTTACAGAATCAGTTCTTATATCATTATCTCCCTTTCGCATTACCCCTCTTTCATTACACTAGATAGTTTTGCCTACTATGCTTGTCCACAATTATCATCTACATAATTCATCCAGTATTGAGATTCTGATATGCATTGAAGTATAAATGGCTTTTGTCCATGAAAATAATCATTTAATTTCAAAAGATAAATTTGATACACTTGGGCTACATATGATCTTTTGAGGTGTAAGAAATTATGTGTAATATAAAATAAATTGGGGGAAATCAAAAATAAGTGATAAAAGTTACATTTATACTATTAGTTGTCGGCATAAGTTTCAGCAAAGACAAATTATGTAAGTTATTTTAAAAAGGCAATTTTTAACCCAGTTGAATAGATCTTAAAGCACAAAGTAAAAAATAGACAATTAATAAATGCAACAAGCATTTTAAATTGTTCATATAAACTCTTTAAAAAAATAAAGCGTTTTTATTGTTTATCTAGGTTTACCACTACATAATAGAAATTTATAGGTTGCCTTATTGCTTATGATAAATGAAAATATAAATGTTTGTTTCTGCTTTTTGTTTGTTATACCACAAATTATTCTCTGCAAATTGTTTAGCATTTTTTCTACAGGTATGAAATCTTGTTCTAAAACGCTAATTAAAATGTTTATGGCCCTACCAGATAATCCACTACTTGGATAAACATATCTGAGTTTATCGCAATTTTACTGTATGTTTGAAAATAATCTGTATTGAGAAAGTTTCGATATGAATATTGCTAATAGTTTTCTATACCTATTTTTAAGCATTTGAAAAATTGACTGAATCAAAAGTCTTGGTATACCCCTAGGAAGCTGTTCAATCTGCTTGCTATTCTCCTGATGGAAGCGTGATTGCTCTTGCTACCACTTCTGGTAGGTGGTCTGTTATGGATGCAACAACCAGACAGATATATTCCATGCATGCTGATGGGAATGAAGCTATTGACTGCATCAAATACTCTCCAGGTATTGCTTCTGTCTTTATTTTTCATTTTTATAATATTTGAAGAAGTTTTAAGCTCTACTATTTTTTTATACCCATTAAAGAAATGATTTAGAATACATTTGAAGGGCCGGGGGGGGAGATGAAAGTCACTTTTTCGTCAATTTTGAGATATTAGCGCTATCCATGGGCATCTGGTAGAACAACAAGGGGGGGGAGGAATATGAGAAGCAACCGAAATGTGCATAAAAACTCGAAAACTTCATAAGGAGCTACGAGAAATCAAACTTTGTTCTTTGTTTTTCTCGGAATCGCTTTTTGGTCACTTTTATCTTTTTTCCCCCTGGCCCTTCATTTCTAAATGTTATTATTATTATTTACTTATTGATCGAACCTCTATAGTTTTCAGATTCCTGAGTTAAAAGTAAGAATAATAACAACTTGTGTGCTTTAGGTATTTTTAGAGGTGAATGAATATTAGGGTGGAGCGAAAAAAACAAAGTTTTTATTTTCGAATCGTAATAGTGCGGAAAAGTTGCGATTGGTGAAGAGTTACAAAACAAAACAAAAATTTTTGAAATCGGATATTATCTTCCGTTCCCGCAATGAGCCTGAAATTTTGAAAAAATGAAAATTTTCATGTGTTTTTAGTGATTTTTTAAAATTTTTGTTTTAATGTTTTGTTTTAATGCTCTTGGACAGAAAAGTTACGTTTGGTGAAGCCTTCTGAAATTTGAAAAATGTATTGAAATCGAATAATACCTTCTGATCCAGGAACAAGCCAGAAAAACCAAAAAATTATAAAACTTCAGCTTTTTTTTTGGGGTGATGAAAAAAAATTAAAAAAAAATGCTCTCTTTTTTTTTTCTTTTTTACCCGGTATCATTGCGTAAAGCCTTTTAAAAAGCACTATATTACTCTTAAACATTAATTTTTTTCTTGATTTTTTAGGTATCTTCTAAACATGCAAAACTACCATTTTTTACAACAATGAAACATTTTCAAATAATCGAAAGTTATAAAATATTTTCCAAAATTTCTACAATCCAGTACAAAAATCCACTAAATAAAACACCCACTCCAAAAAAAAGGCTAATTTTAATCACTAAACTATAAACAATTTTAATACCTAACTAATTATATACAGTTTCTTAATCCCCTTTTGTAGTCTGTGCCTTCTATAATTATGTTACCTAACTTAACTGACTACCCACAGAATCCTTTAACATTAATTTAATTAGAAACTTATTTTAAAATTAAAACTTCTTTAAAATTAAACCTAGTTAGGTTAGGTAGTGTATAGAATGAGACTGCAAAATGCAATTAAATATTCAGAAACTAACATATAATGAGGTAGGTATTAAAATAGTTTATCGTTTAGGGATAAAAAATTTTGTTCATCTTATGAGAGAGTGTTTTGTTCAATGGATTTTTATACTGAAAAAGTTAAACAAATTTAATAATTAGGTATGGGTATGAAGTTGTATGTAAATATTATGTATTATTTTTTTCTGTTTAGCTCCCAGTTGATTTTTAATGGCGGTTTTGTTTTTAATACGCTTTTTCTAGTTTCACATGTGAGTTTGTCAGTATGTATGTAACTCTGAATAAAAGATAAAATTCACGTTCTTTAAAAATATAAAAGTGATATATTTAGTGCTATTGTTAATACTAAAGGCTAAACTATATTATTACATGTTGATGTTATTGAATGCTATTATTAGTACTAAAGGCTAAACTATATTACATGTTGATGTATTATAAGGTGCATGTAAACTTATAATTTGAAATGGTTTAAAGCTTTATAGTTTGATTAACTCTAAAAGCGTATTTTTTAGTTTTTTAAACTTAAATTTAATTATTTATTTAAAAATAATTTTGTGTATGAAAAATTAAAAATCAACAAAATCTAAAACTTGTTTTGTCTTCTACACTAATACATTCCTTATATTTATGGCTTTCATATGAAATGTGTTCCAAAATCATCACCGAGATGCTTATAGTAACCTTTTAAGCACAAGTTTCTCTGCAATTGTGTTTCAAATGTTCAATTGTCATGATAACATGTTTTAACTTTTTTGCACAAGGCCTAATAGGGGTGTGTGGGGCAGTAGTGGCCTCTCCTTGTCAAATGCTTTCCAATCATTAATTTTTGTTACACCTTGCCCCACTTTGCCTGGGACTGTGTTACTGTAGGTACCAAGATAACCTTAAAGTAAACTAAAAGCAACTAAAAAGCAAAAAATAATAGATAACATTTACATAAAAATTTTTTACCCATACCTAATTATTAAATTTGTTTAACTTTTCCAGTACAAAAAATCCATTGAACAAAACACTCACTCATAAGATGAACAATATTTTTTTATCCTAAACGATAAACTATTTTAATACCTACCTCATTATATGTTAGTTTCTGAATTTTTAATTGCATTTTGCAGTCTCATTACCTAACCTAACTAGGTTTAATTTTAAAGAAGTTTTTAATTTTAAAAATTAGTTTCTAATTAAATTAATGTTAAAGGATTCTGTGGGTAGTCAGTTAAGTTAGGTAACATAATTATAGAAGGCACAGACTACAAAAGGGGATTAAGAAACTGTATATAATTAGTTAGGTATTAAAATTGCTTATAGTTTAGTGATTACAATTAGCGTTTATTTTAGGAGTGGGTGTTTTATTTAGTGGATTTTTGTACTGGATTGCAGAAATTTTGGAAAATATTTTATAACTTTCGATTATTTGAAAATGTTTCATTGTTGTAAAAAATGGTAGTTTTGCATGTTTAGAAGATACCTGAAAAATCAAGAAAAAAATTAATGTTTAAGAATAATGTAGTGCTTTTTATAAGGCTTTACGCTATGAAACCGGGTAAAAAAGAAAAAAAATGAGAACATATTTTTTTTTAATTTTTTTTTCATCACCCCAAAAAAAGCTGAAATTTTATAATTTTTTGGTTTTTCAGGCTTGTTCCTGGATCAGAAGGTATTATTCGATTTCAATATATTTTTCAAAATTTCAGAAGGCTTCACCAAACGTAACTTTTCTGTCCAAGAGCATTAAAATAAAACATTAAAACAAAAATTTTAAAAAATCGCTAAAAACACAGAAAAATTTTCATTTTTTCAAAATTTCAGGCTCGTTGCGGGAACGGAAGATATTATCCGATTTCAAAAAATTTTATTTTGTTTTGTAACTCTTCACCAATCGCAACTTTTCCGCACTATTACGATTCGAAAATAAAAATTTTGTTTTTTTCGCTCCACCCTAATGAATATTTCTAGACTGGGAAAAAAGTTTCTCTTGAGATGTTTCTTTCTATATCTGCTTTTGTAATTAGTTCAAATTTCTAAAAAATTGGCTCAGTTACTAAGAGTAATTCTTGAATTTCAAAATTCAGTCCTCCTGTTGAGATGGCATATTTTCTTAGTTTTGGAAACAAATTTTTACTTATAATTGAAGTTAAAAAACCAACGTAAATAAAGCATAAATTAGGTAGAAAGTACAGCAAATAGCTATTTCAAGGCTACAATTTAGCCTCTTCATCAGTACGAAAAGCTCATCCCACAACATGAAAGCTGTGTGAGAGCAACTTCAATTATATTTTAGCACGAAGCTTATTTGATCATTTTTCATTCAAATTTTTACTTATTATTAATCGAAATTTCATATTAACAAGCAAATAAATAAAATTGATAATCATTTCATAAATTGTTTAAATTCAATTTTAATATTTTAATATCTAAAAGTTTTTTGTTTTTCTTTCAGATGGTCGATTCCTTGCAATTGGATCTCATGATAATTACATTTATGTCTACCAAGTAGATGATGATTATAAGAAATACAATAGGATAGGCCGTTGTATGGTAACTTTCACTTTTATTTTTAAAAACTTAAAATATATGATCATGTAACAGGGTTTGCATTTAACTTTGATATCCGATGCTTTTTCTTTATTATCACATCTGATAGTTCCTAACAATCGATAGTTAGGATTTTTTTTTAACCCTTAAGTTTCAAAAGGGAATCAGGATTCTTTATTAAACTTTTTTAAATGTATTTTTCCTGAAACACAACAATATTTTTAAAAAGTGTGCAAATCCAAAATTCCTGATGTGAAATGAACTAAAATGAGTTGCAATTAAGTAAGAGTCTAAGCCAGAAGAAATTTGGATTCCTTTATAAACCCCTCACAAAATTGTGACTAACCAAAATAGACCTTTCTCAAGATTCCAACTGACCATATCGGATCTTTCAAACTCATTTTTTTTTCGGTAGCATTCAAATTGAAACTCTTATACATATTGATACGTTAGTTTTAGCTTGTGTTTTAAACTTTCAAAAAAATATTAGATTAGTCACAATAAAAGAAACCTTTGGAAAATCCTGGGCAGATCATTCTTGAGCCTAATAGAAGCAAACAGACCTAAAACTTGTTGCCACTTTTGCATCAGTAGAACACCTTAAGGGCCCTGCTCCACATTGACGTAAAGCAGAAACGTAAAATGGATTAAATGGTGTTCCTATGGAAGGTACCCGGATTTTCGGTTTCGGTCGTGTTTTCCGCTGATGTGGAGCAGGCCCCTTACAGTGGTTTCTTTTTAAACTATTCCCTCTTGATTTTTTTATTTGATTTATATCCCTCTAAAGAACACAAAAAAAAAATTTAAGAAAAAACATCTGGTTTTAAAAAAGTATTAAAATATTTGAAATAAGGATGAACCTCGTTAAAACAAATTCAGAGAGATCAGTAAAATTTATTTGTCATAACCATTGTTTGCTGTAACAATAAATCCCAGAAACAATATATAGCATTATTTTTTAAATACATCAAGACAGGGTTTAAACATGCTTGATTTAAGGAGGTTGCCTATGATTTAAGGAGGTTCGATTGTCTTAAACTAAATATATTAATGTTATGGTTAATTTACTATAAATGTATTTTCTTTTGCTCAAATCTTCTAGTACTCTAACCAAGTATATTTTCAGGGACACTCTAGTTTTGTTACTCATCTTGATTGGTCAGAAGACAGCATATACATTCAAACTAATTCTGGAGATTATGAAATTTTATATTGTAAGTTTTGCTTTTGTGATATGGAAGTAAAAATTGTTGTAAGAGGTTTTTTATTATTATTAATGATTTTAAAGGTGACCTAAAGCTCAAACAACATTGAACAAACTCCGAAAAATACCTTAATTTGATATATCTGTACCTCAGACCCAGACTAACGTAAGTCCATTTTCGTCATTTTTCGGTAGAGGGGAAAAACGATTGTCGAATACATTGTTTTTCCCCTCTACTGAAAAATGACGAAAATGGACTTACGTTAGTCTGGTTCTGAGGTACAGATATATGTTCAGCCATCTCTTTTTTACTTCAAATTTAGATAAGTTAAGACATTTGAATAGTTAGAATAAATTAATATTTATGTACCTAAACTTTCCTACTGACTGTTATAGGATTAGTTGAAAATTTCTGGTTCCAAATTGACATAACTATTTTGAAAATTAAATCTTTTTACAGAATTTATTTGTATGTTTGTAATGCATGAAAATCAAAGTAACTATTTTGCCCATAAAACATAATATGTTTTATCATAACTCTTCTTCTAAAATGACTTCACTGATGCGGAAAGGGGGGAGGGGTGTTGAGAATTCATGGGAAAAATACTTTCTTTTCAATTATGCAATGATGAAAGCTGAATGGATTTAGTTTTCTGAACTGATTAATCAACATTTTTTAAATATAAGGTGCTACTGCACATATTGTATGCTTAGTATTTAAAAAAAGTTATTAATAAGTTTTGTTATTTTAATATATACAGTAGCCCCTCGTTATATCACGCCTCGTTATATCGCTCATTCGGATATATCGCTCTTTTCTTTTGTCTCCCCCCCCCCCAAAAAAAAAAAAAACCTTTCGTTCGAAACCATTTTTGAGAAAATATGTAAGGTGCTCAGAAAAGGTCTCTTCCTCATTAATTTCCGCTCTTTAATTGCAAGTGGGAGACAAGTGTTGAAGGATAAATCCCGGCAAACTACTTTGGATTCTTATTTCACGAAAACAATAGGTTAATTTTATGTCTGTATACATGTTTTTAAAGACCTGCACATTGTAATTTGTAACAACAACTGCGGTAAGTTATATTTTTTTGTTACTTTTGACTGAAAAAAAAATCTAATGTTCGAATAAATGATTTTTTATGTATGTGCACGTATAATTTACTTGCATGCTGGATAGAAAACTATTTTGAATGACGTCGGTTATATCGCGCTTTCGGATATATCGCGCTTTTTTCTTGTCCCCCGAAAAACGTGATATAACGATGGGTTACTGTACTAAATTTGTGTGATTATATATCTTTAAAATAATTTGAAATAAACTTCACTTTCAGGGAATGCTGGTGTTTGTAGACAAGTGAGCAATATGTCAATCGCCAGAGACATAAAATGGCACACACAAACGTGTACACTAGGCTTTAGTGTTTTCGGTAATATTTTTGGACTTAATTCCTTTTGTTTTATGATTTTTGCTCTATTTATAGCATTATATGTACAGTTCTATATAATTTGCACAGTTGTGACATTTTTACATATATATATTTGCACTTTATTTTGTTGTTTTTAAACTTTAACTTTTGATTGTTATAGATTCGAATATAAGGAACCATTTTTTGTCATAATATGAAGAATCAACTTTCTTAGAAAAATTTTTGTACTTGAAAAAGAATGGTTTTTGTATGTGTTGCACGTGACCATTCGTTCCAGACTGCAACAGATACAATTTATTATTTTTGAAATACAAGAAAAAAATTTAGAAAGTTGATACTTTATATTAGAAAACATAATGGCTCCTTGTATTCAAATAAATGGAAATTCAAAGCCAAGGTTTAAGATTATGGGAATAAAGCGCAAATATGTTTAAAACTCTCATTTGTGCCAATTTATTGAGCCCTGCATCAAATCTTAGTAACTTTCAATATTTTTGCCCTAGATTTGAACTTGTTATTCAAGATGCTTTAAAGTGGAAATTATTCATTGTTAATTTAAATTTCAAAATTGTAAACTGTTTTTCTGCTTTTTGAAGTGAAATTATGTTAAAATTACAACATTTGTTGTATTTTAATGCTAGGTATATGGCCAGAAAATGCTGATGGTTCTGACATAAATACCTGTTCTCGTGCACATAATCAAAAAGTTATAGCCACTGGAGATGATTTTGGGAAAGTTAATATTTATAGCTATCCAGCTTGCCAGCCAAAGGTAATGTTTCAAATTTTTATCTCTGTGATGTGTAGATTCATTGTTTCTTTTATGTTTTGTGATTCATTGTTTTACTTTATTCAAATTTTGTGGTTGAAATTGCTGTATGAGAAACTTCTTTGTGGTTTGAAATGTTTGTTTATCTTGTAACTCTTGCAATGCTTTGCTTCGTTTTTCAGTCGCCTCATCATTCGTATGGTGGCCATAGCAGTCATGTGACTAAAGTCGACTTCATTCCTGATGACACACGCCTAATATCTTTGGGAGGAAAAGATTGTAGCATAATGCAGTGGGCTTTGACTTGAGATGACCTAACACACACCACAACCTACAGTGGAATAGAAGAATATATTTGTATTTGCCTTATGCTGAGTGAGCAACTTATGTAAATATTTTATTTGTGTTAAAGGAGTAAATTAAGGCAAAGTGATGTAGATTAACTGTGTAATTGAATTGTGAGATTAAGTTTTCAAGTATCGTGACATTAGTTTTATGCAACCGCGTCATCAAAGACATTCATTCTAATTGTATGTTGAGAAAATATTTTTTAGAAATCTGGCAAGATACATATCTCAGTGTTACAAGTATTGAAAGAAATTTGATCAAATATTTCATATTGACTTGCCTCTGGAGTAAGTTAAGCATATTTTATTGTTTGTTGTCCCATGAAAATTAATAGTATCCTATTTAATTGTTTAGAAAATGAGAACATCAGTCTATTAAAAGTTTTCTTGAAATTTGCTTACATATGTACTTAGATATGGAAAGCATATGTGATTGCACAAACATGCTCTATTTTTCATCTTTCTGTTTTCAGCATGAAACAATTTTTTTGCCCAAGAAATTTTAATACAGCCTTTTTATCCGTTTCATTCTAAAATCTTTAATTATTAAAAGAAATTAATACAATTTAAAAAATAAGTTTGTTTCCAGTTAATCTAAAATCTTTTAATCAAATTATTGTAAATATTTAAAGTAGCATTTTAATGTAACAAGCCTCAGTTTATTCTTAGTACACATCATTTCTTTGCAGGCAGCCTTTGTGATGCATTTATTTAGTTATTCTTTTAAAATTTTAGTATCACATAATATGAAACATTCTGATATTATATATATATATATATATATATATTGAATCTATGGAATGCTTATTTAAATCGGTTGTTTATATCACTTATGTTCTACCAATCAAAATGAAAACTCTTTTGAGCCCTATTCCATAGATTCCATGTATAATATTTTTTCAGTTTTTACCAGTTTAGTAGTTTGATAATTAACCCTGGACACAAAAAAGGAGTTGTTATAATTTTAATGATTAATGCTAAAGGGATAAACCATTTTTTATTTTTTTTATTTTCTAAGATGATGATGGTTATTTTAAGAGATAGATCTACAAATATTCAATCAACTGAGTAATGACAGATCAGAAAACATATTGCTCCTGTCTTAAGTGCATAATCATGGTTGTTCATTTTGAAATTCTATGTTTAAAAAAAAAAGTTGCTTCTTGAAATTTCATCTTCAATTTTTTTTTTTTTTTTTTTTTGAGTAACATGATCTATATTAATGTTTTGAGGAAAAAAATTTAGTGTAGTAATTTTTTAGCATTTCATATGTAAAGAATGTATGCAGATTTGCTCATACATACTATGCTATGGTTTTTATTTGATTTTTTGAGATAATTTAATTTGAATGTTTCTGATGCTCAAAAATGTTCCATTAATACTTCCACTGAACTTGTTTACACTTTCAAGTTGCTATCATTATGTAAGTATTTGTTATTATCAGTAGTTATACTAATAATAACTTGTGTTAACATTTTGTAAAATAAGTTAAAAAAATCAAACCGTAATGACCCCAAAAAGATGATTTAGACTTGATTTGTTTCTAACAAATCAAAACTTTGTATACATTAAAATAAACATTCCAAAGAAACATTTTTTTAATTTTATTTTTGAATTTATCCACCTTGAACTTTGCTTAAACACTTCTTAAACTTGCTAATTTGTTTAAATTTGCACAATAACTAAAAACATTAATGGTGAAGTAAGCAAATATAAAGGAGGGAGAAGGGGGAATGCTCGTGAGTAAACTGCTTATTATCTTAACAGCAAATAAGTTAATGAAACAAGTTGTTCATTATGTTGAAGCAATATTTGTTGTTTACCTTTGTTATGTTTTTATTTAATACTATTAGATTGATTCAAGTTTTTATTTGAAAAAAAAAAGTTTTACTGCTATTATTCATAATGTCAATTGTTATGTTAAAATCATAATTTTTTAACTATAATATAAATGTAATCAAGTAAAAAAACACTTGTCTCAATATATGCAGAAATTAATGCTAAGAAAATGAAGAAAAAAAAAGTTATGTTGCTTAAAACCTTCAAGTAGCAAGTGTTAGTTGAAATAATATATGAAAAACATAGCCCCTAAAGTTTAAAATTTGTACATGAATTACTTACTCAATAAAAATTTGAAAATTAATTCGAATACATTCAGAAAACCTTTTTAAAAAATACTCCAACAAATTAAACTGCAAGAATGATTGAAATTTCGAAAACAGTTTTACAATTTCTAAATTATGCACATTAAAGAAGTACTTCATGCACATGACTGGAAATGCAGTGCTTGTGTGCTTTATTCTGTCCCACTTCAAAATAAAAAAGGATTTTCCGCCATATACAGGTATTGTTTTTATAATGTTTTTGAAGTTTTTTTAGTTTAAGCAATTTTTTTGCTTTCTTCTACAGTAGAATGGCTGAAGACCTATTGAAAGAAATTTCTTTAGATTAAACAAGATATAATTTTTGTTTTCACATGATTGTATTGTATTTGTTTGTTTGGATGGGAAACATTCTCTTGCCTGTATTACTTGGTTAAGTTTTATAAGTTAATGCTTTATTGAAAGCTTGAATGTAGAATCTCTTATTTCATGCTTTTGTCTGTGCAATACTTGTTTTCCCAAAAAAAAATTGCTGATACTATGTTTCAGCCAGTATATCAATTCATTATTTATAATGTTACTAAATGTTAGCAATACTTTTCAACTGCTAAGGAGTTTTGTAGTGTGTTCTAAGGGGGCATTCCCAAATGAAATCACACTTTGAGAGAGGAAGGGGTTTCTTAAAAGTGTGACAATTTGTGGCAATGGGGAGCAAAAGGGTAGCAAGAAAGATAATATCATCCATTTTTTTATAACAATATGCTTATGAAAAACAGCATGACTTATGACAAAAGGGGGAAGAGGGGATAAGGCAATGCGTGAATTTTATGACACAGGAGGGAAGGAGTCAAATATGTTTTTAAAAAGTGACATCATTTATACACGGTCCCAAAGAAAAACGGTGCGTGCAAACATTTTTTTCCTAGTAAGAGTATGAAGAATATAGCATTTTATCCCAGTGTAATTCAGAGTATTTTTAAAACATTTTCTTAGTGAGATACGAAGTTTTGTACAAATAATACTTTTACATGATATAATGGAATTTTTATTATTTAATCTCGGAATAAATTATTTTCTCTTATATACATGTGTTTGAACTTGATACATTATTAATGATGCCAAAAAGAAGCATTTAAATATTGAAAAATTGTTGTCTGCTCTAATGTTGATTTTTCTGATGATTGTGTTTGTAAATTAGAATGCTTGTATGAATGTTAGATATGATTTGTATATAGCAATAACTGTTGATGCGAAAATGTGATGCATAAGCTTTTGTGATAAATTTATGAAAATAATAACAAGAATTTAATTTCACTGAATGAATGTGTATGATGTTTGTTGCTCTTGTGTTTCTGTTTTTTAATTAAATTGTTGGATGTACTTGAAGTTAAATATTTTCTAGTAACAGTATTTATTACATTATTGTGGCTTATTATGTGTATCAAAAATTTACGAAAATTATATAACTCAAAATATTTCTTAATTTGTGTGTTTTAAACATTTTCACATTAGAACAAGAAAATATCTACATTTTTGTACTGTTGTATTACATGTGACAAGTATTTGCACAATGTTATATGTAAATAAATTTGATATATTTTACATTGCACAGGAAATGTGTACAAAATCATATTGTTAAAGCAATCATCATTAGTTAAAATCTTGAAGAAGAAAATTTAGACCATGAAAATTGTAGTATAAAATTTCTTACTGAATGTTGCAAAATATGAATCTAAATATATATCAAGCAGCTTTTATTATTATGAACAAACCGGAATTAGCATCTCTATATATCATAGCCTATCATTTGGGTTTTCTTGTGCTAAAATATAATCATGTTGAAATTTTTATTCTAATCCAATATACTGTATTTTATACAATAAATATAAAAATATATTGAAATCTACTTGATACATAGGAATCTGTAATGTAATTGATATTGTACGCAGTATTAAGAACTGTTACCTTTTTGTTGCAGCTTATCATTTTTGAACTGTAAAAAATTTGTACATAAAATCTTATGTGATCTATGAAATACACTTCAATAAAATAAGAATTTTCATTTGAAAGAAAAAAAAATACTTTTTCTGGTTTATTTTCTTTTCTTTGCTTCCTGTTTTTCTTCCATTTTTCCCTCTATAAATATATATAAAGATGACGGGCTCTGTTTGTATTTGTAACCGATGGCTAGAAGCCCCCACAGCACCTACAGACCTGAAACTTGGCGCAAAGTTTGAACACACCCCTGCGAAATGCACCTCGAATTCTAAATTTCGAATTAGTTATTTTTAAATTAATTAGTTTCATTTTTGGTGTATCCGGCATAATTAAGGGGGTATCCTTTCCCTCACCCCATAACATTATATACCGCTGGAAAGGGTTTCTTTTTCTGAAAAGAAAAGTTTTAGCACATTTCGCTCCGTATAGAGTTAAGCCTTGAAAAGTGACTAAATTTGAGTAATTAATATGTCCCGTTACTTACCTAACTTAATGTCTTTTTGATTTATTTGGCGAATTGATTTAAACTTTAACATGACTTTTAGTGGAACTTCAAGATCTGTGGAGTATATTTGAATTAAAGAATATCATAATTTTACTTCAGAGGGTTGGAGTAAATTTTAATTTATTCAGTTGACTTCCTATACATTTATTGCACGGGCATCGCCATGCGAGTACTGCTAAAATATTAGCAATCAAGAGATTGATTACTGATCTCGCTTCGCCCAAAGCCCGACGTTGATCTAAAATCGCGTTTTAATCTGCTCTCTGTGTGATTGGTATAATTTCCAAATTTTATTTCGAACTTCAAAGGTTTAATAACATTTACTCCCCTCACAAAACTCGCGCAAGAAAATACGCAATATCTATCATGCTGAAAGAACAAAGATCACTGTCTATTAAAAAGCGACTATTTTAAAGCTAAGACTTTTTAACCAAAATGTGGGCAAAACATTTTTTTTTTCAACTATAAAAAACAGCCACATTTTTTAATGAAATAGCATCAAAAATGAATGAAAAGTCGGATTTTTCTAACCTTGGGAACAAAAATCGAAAGTTCACTTTATTTTCGGATAAAATCGGGAACGTTTTCTCATTTTCTAAAAACAAGCGTTTTAAGTGGAAAATGAAATGTAATAAACATATTTACTACCAGAAATATGCGATTTTCTTATTCTGAAAAGTTTCACTTAAGGCTCATTTTCACGATCGCGATTGCCGTTAACTTTTTTAATGGCAATCTTGTGTTCTTTTAGGTTGCTGGTTGCTTCCTCCACTTCTCGTCCCAGCCCAGAAAACACATAAGGGTGTTGCGCAAAATTGCTAGTCATAACATAAAATAACAAGTTGATAATTTTGCTGGAATAACTTTCAGTATGAGTTGACGTATGTTCTGGTATGTACTATAACGTATGTCTCCGTATTAGAATTTTTTGAAAAGGTTTGCTTCAAATTGAAATATAAAGGGAATAAAATCAAATTTTAGAAATAATGCTTCGGGGTGCATACGCCAATCCTTCAAATTAGTTTTGAGACAAATTTTTAAAAATCGATGGAATAGTCTTGAACGTGTGCAAAATACAGCAGACGTTCTTTCTGTTTTATTTGTCAAGAAGATTTTATGGAATTAAAATTCTAATCTTAGAGCAATGAAAAGGTTAAAAGTTTCTCTATATGTTGAATGGATGCATTTTAGAATAGTAGGAGAGAGAAGGTAAAAATATTTATTTAAAACTTGAGAAATGAATTTCTAAACATAGTTTTCATTTTGCAACTTTTGTTCTGCTACTTTGAAAAAAATATTTATATGTTACAATTTTTTTTCTTTAATACGCATACCTCTTTTGTTTTGTTACTGAAATAAGGCAATAGCTGCCCAATCTCCCGATTCGTGCATGAAATTCCCGAATTTCGATGACTTCTCCTGAATTCCCTATTATATTAATTTCTATAAATATCTGACTTATTTTCCTACCAAATAAAATTGCTTGGAAGTGTCCTGTAAAACTATCTTACTCCTTAATAATGGTAAAATTAGCCAACATGTGCGTTTTAAAAACTACAATTTAGAAACTTTTTTAAAGAGAGAGAGAGAGAGAACCCTAGAAATCCCTCTAGTCTGTGGAGTTAGCGACGAAAACAGCCGAAATATTTCACTTTCGGATATCAGTGTGAAATTTGGTACAGAGCTTATGTACATATATAAGAACAAAAAACCGCCGGGAGACACTTGATCAGGGGTCATGAACTCCCGTGATGACGTCATCAAGGTGGCCGCTTTTACAGGTAAATACGTTCAATTGCTTAAAACTCCATCATAGTTTGAAATATTGCAAAACTCAAATATGTCATCTGAAAGCTCTTTGAAAGAGCTATTTAGAAAGATTTAATTTTTCTTTCTGAGGTCAAGGGCCCACCTGTAATGACGTCATCAAAATGGCCTCTATTACAGGTAAATACGTTTGTTTAACTCCCCCTAAAACTTTGTCATAGATTTAAATATTTTAAAACTCAACTATATCATCTGAAAGCGCTTTAAAAGATCTATTTAGAAAGATTTAATTTTTCTTTTTGGGGCAAGGGCCCACCTGTGATGACGTCATCAAAATGGCCGCTTTTACAGGTTTTTATGGTTTATAGGAGCTATTTTATAGTGCTTGTTTTTATTTTTTAAGACAAATAGTTGAAAACTTATAACAATTTTAAATTGAAAATGTATAAAAAAGACAATTTCTTTGTATTGAAATGACTTTGAGGTAAAAATTTCGCTGTGATGTATGCATTATAAAAAAAAAACTTTCCAATTTTATTACATTTAAGAATAAATTAGTAGAACTATGTGTCATATTATTAACTTTGTTAGTTTCTGTTTTGCCTGAATGGCAACTATACTAAGATGTTAATCATTTTTCTTTTCCTTTCGAAAAACGACTCTTTGTTTGTGTAAGTCTCTAGTATATAGTTTTGTGTATTAAAACCTTAATTCGGTATGACTTCAGTTTTATAACAATTTAATAACACTATGTACTATTATTCGGTATTTTATGTAGATATTGAATGTAACAGATGAATGCAGAAACAAGCAGAGCTAAAGCTCCTAAAGAAGCTGAGATGTAACTAATAATATCGTCATTAGTCAAAAATGCTTGCATTTTAATTGTATAAAAGAAATACGGAAAAAATACACGTTTTAATACAAAAAAAAACAACTCTGTTACAAGGAAAACTTACATTCGATATCGACATAATATACCGATAAATAGTACGTAGTTCTACTAATTTATTCTTAAATGTAATAAAATTGAGAAATTTTTTTTTTATAATGTATGGATCACGGCGAAATTTTTATCTCAAAGTCGGAAAATACAAAGAAATTGTTTTTTTTTTGTAAATTTTCAATTTAAAATTGTTATAACTTTTCAACTATTTGTCTTAGAAAATAAAAGAGCGCCTTTACCTGTAAAAGCGGCCTGAAAAGCGGCCATTTTGATGACGTCATTACAGTCGGGATCTTGACCTCAGAAAGAAAAATTAAACTTTTTTAAATAGCTCTTTTAAAGAGCTTTCAGATGATACGTTTGAGTTTTGCAATATTTCAATCTATGATGGAGTTTTAGGGGGAGTTAAACAAACGTATAAACCTATAAAAGCGGCCATTTTGATGACGTCATTACATGTGAGACCTTGACCTCAGAAAGAAAAATTAAATCTTTCTAAATAGCTCTTTTAAAGAGCTTTCAGATGATATGTTTGAGTTTTGCAATATTTGAATCTATGATGGAGTTTTATACAGTTAAACGAACGTATTTACCTCAGAGGCGGATCAAGTGAAGTGGGGGCCCCAAGCGGTAAAAGTTTGGGAGACCCCCTTTACCCCACTCTGAAAAAGGAGGAGAACCCCCCCCCCCCCCCACCCCCGAAAAAAAAAAACCAATACAGTTTACCAATATTTTTTATTTTCATACCTCATATAAATTTTCCTCCAGATTTAATTGCAGCAAAATCAATAATTATGCTTTCCATGTCGACGTGGTTGAACAGTTCCTGTTTAATATACACAGTGGCGGATCCACAGGGGGGGGGCGATTGGGGCGATCGCCCCCCCCCCCCCAGAGACTTTTTTTTTTTTTTAAAGGGATGCATATTTAAATATTTTTCGTTCAAACACTTCCTGAGAAATTAGAAATTATAATATTTCTTCATATTCAAAATTTGTATGATCTCTTTCTATGAACACATTCAAATTTATGTATTAATGCTCGAAATTTAAATGAAAAATGCTAGAAATTGGAAGCTTATTCCCTTCTCCAAAGCTTGCTTTATAATGTTCAGAGGTATTTTCATTCCTGTATGCTTGTAAAAGCGGCTGCAGTGGCGTACATAGCGCCCCTGCAGCCCCCGCGGGGTGGGGGAGGGGGGCGCCAGAGGTATGGAGCGCACTCTGAAAAAATAACACAAAACTTTTTTTTCCCCGTATTCAATGTCACTTCCAGGTGTTCCGAATGAAATCTGCATCGATACGTCACATATGATGCATAATTGAGCTCCTATGATCAAGGGCGCCTGAACTCGGTTTTTGAGAGGGGGGAAATTCAATTTAACAAATGAAACTAGAATTTTACCGAATAATAAAATAAGATTATGCACAATAGTTGTACAAGGCTGTAAGTTGGCGGCCTGGCTTAAGGATGGCAACTTAGGGAGCGGTCATTTATTATAGCTAGGGGGGGGACGGAAGCTATCTTGAGGGGTCACGAAAAATTAGGTATGTTTTAGGGGGGGGTCATGGGAAAAATATGTTGCTTGAGGGGGGGGTTATAAAAATTTTTGTTTGAGGGGGGTTATGAAAATTTTAGCTCAATAGGGGGTTATGAAAATGTGATCCAATTTAAGAGAGAGCATAAAAAATTTTTTGAACCTGCGGGCCGCCTTGTCTAGTGGAAAACAAAGTGTCATTCGGATGAAGAGGTTCCGACTTAAAATCCTTGGCTCTGGAAAGGAAGTACTTCGTGGCTGCATACCTTTATATAACAGGCCCTTGTGGCATGTATGCTAAGCTAAATAAGAGTTCCCCCTCAACGGTGCTTGTAGAAATAGAAGCCATACCTAATCTGCGGTAATTTAGATAGCTTTGTTTGCTTAGGTCCGGCACTCGAGTAGTTTAAGCACCGCCATGAAAAATTTAACCGATTATTTTCCATTTCTTAAGCTTGCAATATTTTAAACGTTATAAACGTCATACAGCCTTCGAGGCTTCATCACATCATTTGCTATTATATCGAAGATCTTTTAACCTTTTCCCTGCTCTGTTGTGAGCTTTGCGACGGCTGCTCTGAGAGAGCAAAAGCTAAATGAAAGAAAGATATCGACAAAGTTGGATAACAAACATCTCAGCCACGGAAAAGGTTAATTTAAGTGCAGCATTTCTTCATTACTCAACCTGCAGTTTGAGGGTTAAGCCACTCATTTGAGTGTTTATGAACTATGAAGGGAGTTTTAACTTCACAAAACACAATACAGTTGATGCATTTTGAATGGATGGCATAAAAAAACCTTTAAATGAAAATACATAAAATATGTATACTTTAATATGTATTTGATTCCACCGAGGCTGATTTAAAAAAGGCATACATGATAAAAACGTATTAAAGAGAAACGCTAATGGTGCTTCATTAAATTACAAGGTTAAAAGAACCTGAATACATTTTAGTGAATGAGAAGGAGTTGGTTTTCATTCTTTATTTATTTTTCAGAAATGAAGTTCTATTGTTCTAAGCTCCTTTTTTAGTATCTATCACCTAAAAAATTATACTCCTTAAAAATTGAGAGAGCCCCCCCCCCCCCCCATAAAAAATCTCATAACCACTAGTTGGCATGATAGTTTAAGAACTCGATTCATATAATTTTGCATGTTATGAATAATGCGTGGTAGGTTAACTTCTACCCAAAATATATTTTTTTTTTTGCAAAGTAGTATTACGAGCAAGATGTATATTACTAGTCATTATATTTAAATTATTTTAGGTTTGTTTCATTCCTTTCTATGTTATCAGAAACATAGATTATCAAAACACAGATTTGCATACTGTAAAGTACTTCTCTAATGGAGAAAAAGACAGAATTATGGAAAATTTTTACTTTTGAACTGAAAGCATTATACATAATAATTTTTAAAAAAACAAAGCACTCTTAGTCAGATGTTCTTGGTTCTAAAAAAAAATCTATAGGGCCCTTGCCATTTGAGTCCAATTTTTGTTTTTTCGATTCTGAGGTTTTTAAAACTCTTGGTTTTTCTATCTATACATGCTTTTCTACCCCAACTCTGTTACTCCTCGAACTGATAATCCGTTCACACAGGTGGTATGGTCAGGTGGGGGAAAGTGGTGGGATAAATCAGGCACTTTTGAATCAACACTTAAAATTAAAGATATTAAAAAGTTATTTTCTTAAATACTTTTATTGATAATACTTACATTTGAACATTTTAGAATAAAATTATTCCAGTAATTTTACTTTTTACTGCATGGTGTGTTTACAGTGATATATTTAATTAGGCTTGTTTTCATGCCACCACTTTCCCCCATGGTGGGGGAAAGTGGTGGCTCTGCCTATAAGGACAAATTCAAGTCATAAATTAGATTGTTTTCACTCTGAATGAAATAATACACCCATTTTAGTTATTATTGAACATATTTATTGCAAAAAGTGTACTTAATTTATATTGTTTCTCCATTGTTATTCAACTAAAAAATAATCGGCTAAAGGTTAATCGGTTAAAGCTTAAGGATCGGCTGTCGGCTAAAGGTTAAATAGTTTTTGGTGACCATTGTGTGGTACAGAGATTCTTCTTCTCATTCCTTAAGGTACGTGGTGCTTTTTAAAAATTAGAAGTCTTGTTTTTTCTGTTGTGTAAAAGAAAAATTGCATTTTTCATAGGCTGTTTTTTTGAATTGCTTAAATTATAATTGCTAAAATATTTCTCTTACGATTTCAGACTAAAAATTTTATTCAATAACATTATCATTAAATATAATTTTAAAATAATACAAATCTTTTTCCATTGAAATGTATTCAATGGTGACAATTTGCATGCAACTAATTGTTTTCTGAAAGCATACTACAAATTTTTAGAAACATATTAAGAAACTTAAACCTATAAAAAAAACCAAGAGCCTATTGGCTTCTGTGATCTCTGCTCTTATTTCCAGGTTGAAGGTTCGATTTATTATGTACAGTTTATCAGTTAGTGCTTTTTTCAAATGCAGAGATTCCCAACTTGTAGCATGCGTGCTGCAATGCAGTTAGTTGAAGCAGTAACTGTGCCATGTAAACTTTGAAAATTTAAAAAAAAATGAAAACTTGCTTAATAACTAGTACAGTATGCTGGAGAAATTGATAGTTGCAGTCATAGTGTCTCTCTTCCCAAAAAGTTGGCTACACCTGGCCTAATGAGACACTATTAGTTTGTTGCTTCAATTTTTTGTTTTATGTTCATTGGATTTCTTTTATATGCATACAATATTTTTTTTTGTTTTTGATTTTACTTGTATTAGTTAGAGATAAAATTTATTATTAGTTCTTTCAACGCTATGATCTATAAGCTGAAAAAAGTTGCAGGCTGATTGAAAAATTAAAATAAAAAAAAAAAATCTTGCAATGTTAATTAAGGGGGGGGGGTCATGAAAATATTTAGAATTTCCCACAGGGGTCATGAAAATTATATGACAGCTTGATGAGGGGTCATGTAATTTTTTCATAAAATGAAGCTTAGCTTCCGGCCCCCCCCTGGCCATAATAAATGACCACTCCCTTACTTGCTTAATGCACTAATGCCTCAATCTGCTGAGAAGAGACGGCATTAGTATTAGTGTTTACACGAAACTGAATAGATATTAGGCTTTATTTTTAAAAATGCTTCCTTCCTATTCAGTCTCGAAATTTGCCAGATAATTTGAAAAAAAAAAAAATTCCAGATAAAGAACCTTGTTGAGAAGTCACAATAACTGATTTATGCCATTTTGGATTAAAAAGGGGGACGATAACTGTACTATTATAGCAAACTTGCTATTGCCGCCACCATGTCTGCTTTAAATATGCGATCACGGCAGACCTACAGAGCTCAAAGTTGAACTCTTTTCCTTGTCTATTCTATTGCAATATACTGACCTAATTAACTTTAATATTGCACGCGAAATAGTCATACATTGATATTTTACTAAATTTCCATCAAAATGAATAAAAAAAAAAACCGTCTGGTGCAGAGTTTCGGAAAAGGAAAAAGGAAGAAGCAGTAAAAGCTGAAAAATATCAGAAGATTAATAGTTTTTTTAAGAATAACAATGCCTATTCGATTTGTGAAGGAAATGCAAGTGCAGAAACTGATATTGCAAACACATTTTCATCTTCCGCGAACAATGAAAATCCCGCCAGTTTCGATTCAAGTAAGTCCAGTTTAAAAGATTCTAACATGAATACTGATACTGTAAATGATTTTCATGCCGCAAATAATGAAATCGCCTTCAGTTTCAATTCGAATAAGTCTAATTTATTAGATTCTAGCATAAATGCTGATATTTGTTTACATTCTGAAAATGATTTTGAAAACGCTAATGATGAATCCGCTACCAGTTTCGATTCAAATGAGTCTAATTTAACAGATTTTAACGTAAACACTGACTTTGGTTTATATTTTTTGCCATAAATCTAAGATAGGGCATACTTATAAATCTTACGGGGGGGGGGGGGGGCGCACTAATAAATCATTTAAAATTTAAGATGTTATCATTTTGAAAACTGCAATATTTTTGCATCAGTATGAGAATAGGAATTTTTGACAAAAACCTCTTTGATTTTCGTAAAAATCATAAATAAAATGTTTTGAACGAAATTCTAGGCTCAAAAAGAGCTTTAAATGTATAAACGTTTCCCCCGTGCGTTTTCTGACCTCCCACTTTTTATTGCACCAACCGCCCACGGATAAAATCGCCCCCCCCCCCCCCCCCAAATCGAGCCTCTGGATCCGCCACTGAATACAATATGGCTAAGGAAGGGATTCAAGTGAAACAAGCACTGCGATCGCTTCGAATTGCAATCGCTACTGGAAGTGAATTACATTATCATCAACTTAAATTGGCATGACGTCACTACGGGTGGAGCCAATAAGAGCTCACAAGCACTCAGCGATCTCCTCTTATTCGCCAAGTTGGCTGTGACGTTTTATCTAGCTCGTTTTTCATAGGCAAACGTCACGCTGACGTCACGATGTTTTTATCAAGAAACGTTCTAATGTAATTCATTTCCAGTCGCGATTGTAATTTGCGATTGCCTGTTTCACTTGAATCCTTGCCTAAAATTGTTTGAATTTTCAGGTGTTCTTTCAGAAACGGTCATCGTCTTTTAAAATATTTATGAAACAAATTTGGGGCCGACGACAGAGCGGGGCCCCTAGGTTGGACCTTATTAGCCTATTGGTATATATTAGTCCCCTGCAAAAAAGCTCGTTCGTTTAGCTACAGTTTGCAGTTATATCTAAAACCGGTGCATTCGAATTTTAGATTCTAGGGGAATTTAATGGCGCATCACGGGTCGACGGGGCCCCACGCGGCCGCTTAGTCCGCGTACCGTTAGACCTCTGGAAGGGAAATATTTTTGCACTAACTCCAACGGACTACCCCCCCCCCCCCCACTCATCCTCTAACATCAACGGATCGTCTATATTTGTGTTTTGAGATCGAAAATTTTGAACATTTCCGGAAGATCTCCCTTTAGGGCGCTCCTGGTTTCTTCATTTAATGCAGAAATAAGGCCCCTATATATACGAGCCGGCGCATCAAGATTAAGTTTCACCACTTTGGATCCAACGCGTGCTTGTGTGTTTGAGAGGTTGTCTTTTCTGGCCAGTAATCGCGTTTTGGTAATTTTTCACTGTGAGCAATTATTAGCGGCACGCGGATTTGGCAAAGCTTAGCAATGTGCCAAAACTTTTTTCTGGTAACCCTACTCCGCAACAATGAAAATATGAAAGTAAAAGTTAAGGAATTGGATCCAAAGTGGTGAAACTTAATCTTGATGCGTCGGCCTGTCTATATAGCGGCTCTATGCAGAAAGATCCAGGAATCCAACATGACGTCACAGCTACAACAGTGCCTAAGCAATTTTCTTACTACTCCATGCGCATGGACTACTCCAGGCTTCTCGACCAGTCATGAGCAAAGAGGGAAAAGAAAAATTGCCATGAAGAAGTGAAATGTGGAGTCATATGATAACGCTCATGCGCAATTTGTCACTTTTGTTAAAGTGATGGGTAAACATCATCGAGAAACTTACGGGGCCGCTAATATCTCTTGAGTGGTGCTTGACTCAAAATAACAAGCAAGATTCCTAATCGGTAATGCATTTTTATTTACGTATTAAAATGTAATTCTTGTAGTGTACGATAGGATTAGTAATTTAAGACTATATTGACACTGTACCTTGTCATATGTTAGTTGCTATTCGGTCGTTTTCTCTCGAATGTAGAAAGTAAATAATTAATTTACAATAAATAAACTATCAGATTTTTTCCCTTTTTGCAGTGTTTTCGTTTACTTTTTAGCATTTCAGAGTTTTCTTAACTATCATTCAAATATTTGAGATACTATAAAACGGGAATAATAAATAAAATTAATTATAATCTGCGTGTCTAAAATGTACATTTAAATCATGTTGAACTTTTGTTCACGAAGTTCCCTTTGAATTCAGCTGCTGTTCAATTGATTCTTTGCCTATTAATGTTTAAAGGTTCAATGTTATCAACATAAGGGACACACTTCGAAGTGCATCCAACATAAGTTCCTATGCTCACATTTTTATCCAACTTAGCATTTGAATAAAAGTTTTCTCTGTAATGGGTGATTTCATTCATAATTTCTAACACTGCAATCATAATTTTTTTATCCTTTAAATTTATTTGTTTATCCTTTGAAGTTTAAATTTGGAAAAAAAGTTCATTCAGGGTCATTCCTAGCGAAATATTGAAGGTTTGATTTTTCACCATGGTCAAAACTATATAGTGATATGTCAGATATCCATGGGAACATAAAGATCTGTATTCGCATCTGTTTTATGTTTGGTGGATCTTAAGCAGATGTATTAGTCTTAAATTGTATTACGTATTTGATGTTCTATGTATATAAGTAACAAAAAATACTTTTAAATTTCAGTCAAATTAGATTTTATCATTTAAAAATTGTAAAGTATCATTTTAGCCATTAAGTAGTCAATTTTTATTGATTCTTGGTTGATTGTATTATTCGTTATTTTGCTTTTTTAGGCATTCTTTGGGGACTAAATTCTTTGTTACTGTGTGTAAAGCTGTTTCTGGGAGGAATGATTCAGCCCTGCATTAGTAGTAAAATAAAATGCGAAAAATTATTTATAGTTTATTCAGTACATGTAGTGGTTTTAGACTCCTACTTCTGCAACTGAACATGCTAGAAATAGTTTTCCCACCCTCCAAATGACGGGTCTGTAACGTAAAATAATTTGGTCAAAATTGTTCTGCAAGTACTTCAAGCACTGTACACTAAGAAATGTGAGTTTTTAAACTGGTTTCGTGCAGGACTATGAAAGAAATATTTGTTCCGTACTCAGTCTTACTGCAGAAAAAAACCTGTAATTAAAATTTTAGGCACACATTCTTGATCGAAAATATAAAACCCCGCACTATGTCTCTTCCTCCAAACATCAAAGAGCTCTCAGTGCTTTGACACTGCATTAGAAGTAGGGATGCACCGAGTACTCGGTAAATATTCGGTACTCGGCCAAATTTGGATCAGGTACTCGGCCGATACCGAGTAGTTGTAGAAAATTGAATAGTTCAAGACACGTTTTTCGATAATTAAAAATATGCAAATATATATATATATAATGCAATCATTTGCAATTAATCTATTTATAAAATATGACTGAATTTATATATTATTTAAGTGAATTTAAAAGTGAATTATGGGTACACTGCCATCTAGTGAGAAATTTTTTTCAAGTTAATTTTGAAAATATTGAAGTTTGTAATGCTTCAATAGAGTAAATCTTTAGTTTAATATCCCCAAAAGCTTTTAAAAATTATTCAAGTTTAGAGAATTAGAACTAATCAATAATAGATTAATATAATTCCAACTTAATTATATTTATTTATTTAATGTAGTTTCATTTTAAAAATAACTTTTTTCTAAAATTTTTCACAAAATAAATAAAATATTTTAAACAATGCATAAGTTAATTCAGTGGGATATTTGTTCTAAGAACTATTATATAGAGGTCCATTCCAATGACAAGGGCGTAGCCAGGACTCACGTTAGGGGGGTACAAGCAGTGGCACCCCAATAGGAGGTCACTGTGACCTCCCAAAAAGTTTTTATCCGATACAAATTGGCTGATGAAATTTGAAAACAGTGAGACAGTATTGCAGGGCTGAACTTCTTTATTTCATTCATTTTTTTTCTTTAATTAATTTATTTTCGTTATGCCTCACATCTCTTTTGGTAGACATAGATAAGTGTGCATTCTTGTATTTTATTTATTTATTTTTTAATTATTCAGTAAAGTTCTGAGTTTCATTCGGCAAATTAAAAATTTTCTCCTCAAAAACAGGCAAGCTTACTATCATTTTCTGAAAAGTAATCAATACTAGGATATAATAACGCCGTTTATATAAAGTTCCCAAAAATTAGCACAAAAGTCAAATTTTTCAATAAAAATAGAAATAAAAAGCAAGAAAGAAAGAGAAAAAAGTGCAACTCACAAAAGAAATTTCTCATTTGTTTTGATTTATTTTTTCTTATTTGGCAACTAACGCCAACACTGCATAAAATTAGGCAGCCCAACCTCGAAAGCCGCCACAAGCGCCTTTGAACTGTTCTATTTTAAAGAGGGGTGATAGAAGAAAGTGCACCATAGCAGTACTGTCTGTTTGGGTATTGTGCGCCTGGCAGCCAGGAACGCTTCCATTTGAAAATGGAGAGATAGGTTTAGGATGTGCACTTCCGGATGCCTTCAGCTTTTGTTTGCTTGGTACTTCCTCGTTGCATTCCCCCCTATTTCGAGAAAGTCAGAAGAGACTTGGCGTGTGTGCAGATGATGCTGTGGAGGTCACACGAAAAAATTCTAGACAGTATTTCTGCTTAGTCCCATACTATTTTATTTTCCTAGACATAACGAAGAAGGGTAATGCAATATAATAAACAAATCCAACAGGGGGGGGGGGAAACAACAATGTCGCATTGCATTCGTGCTCAGCACCTCTTACTATGGTAGCATTGCACTTTCAATGGGGATAAGTTTCCTTATTTAGTGATTAACAGTACTTCAAAACTAAAAAAACTAAAACTTCTAACCTAAAATTTTTATTCTTCGCATACTCAATTAAAAAAGTTGTTTTCAAGCTAAAAGACAAATTTGGGTTTGGAAAAAGGATCCGTGTTGGGTAAAGAATGAAGCGCATTCTCTGATAAGTGGCGCTATGGAATTTATTGGTGGAAGAGGAGGCGAGGGGGGAGGGGACTCTCAATGACCGAATGAAATTCAGAATTTCACCGAGTAATAAAATACGAACTTATTTGTCTGCACCAGCATGTTACAATGAAAAGCATGAAAGGGGACAATATCGTTGTCAAAAAAATAGATAAAATGGGAGGTCACGGTGACCTCCCATTGGCTCTGATCTAGGGGGTGCAGCTGCACCCCCTAGCTACGCCCTTGTCCAATGATCAGTTCATATGTCAGGGTTCGAATTTACTGCTTGTCCATTGGTTCCAGACCAGTAAAACTCGCCTCGAATCACCATAAAAATAATAAACAATCCAAGGACCACCATTTTTTTTAAGAAAAAAAATGTGGTTAATGATTTAAGGTGGACTAGTGATGTTGTCTGTTAACCGGTATATATTCCTGTTCACTGGTCGAGAAGACCAGTAAAATTTTGTAATGATTTCTAACCCTGTACTGCTGTATGTCAATGATTTTTCAAAAAATAACTGGTACTCGGTACTCGGCCGAGTACTCAGTACTCGATTACTTGGCCAAAGTGCTACTCAGTGCATCCCTAATTAGAAGCAATGTTTTCACTCAGAATAACAACACATGGCCAATAATGGCACCAAGTTCTTCCAAAGAGGATGCTTAACGGCCATAAAACAGGTGTAGCCAAAGATAGTTTTCTACAAATATATTTTAACTAAACATTTAGTTTTGCTCAGATTTTGACCAGCTCAAAGTAAATTTAAAATTCCTGCTAATGTCACAAAAAAATCGACTTTTTTGATTTTTTGCCTAATAAGCATAATTTGCAGGAATGTTAGTTTTCTTTTCTAATTTATAGAAATCTGTAGAAATTGTTCTGAATTTCTGAAAAATTATATCTTTAGTTTGAAAAACTAATTTTAGAAAAACTGTCTTTTCGGTAGAAATCTGTAGAAATTTTTTCAGAATTTTCCCTCACATTTGAGCAAAATTGTTCTTCAGTTCAGTTATCTGTTCTGCAATGTACATTGCAAATTTAGTAGCATTCTGCTTTGGGGCCCTGGGCTAGTGTCAAAGAGGGCCTGGGGGTCATAGCATATTATTTTTTTGATTTCATTTAAAACATTAGCCCTATATACATAAATTTAAAACAGAAATTGTTACTTAAAATATTTTTTAGCAATAAACTCACTAGGCCGACTTTTTTTATTTACATCTTGTATTTTATTGTAGCTATTAGCAAAGAATGTTCAATAAAAATATTGTCAATGGCCTTTGTTATTGGCCCCACCTCAATACCCTACTTTCAAATTTTTAAGTTTTCGATATTTATTTCATTTTTTTTTTTTTTTTTTTTTGTTTCTTTTTGACTTTGTTTTGGACTTGGCGATATTTTTTGAACTTGGCGATATTTTTTGGACTTGGCGATATTTTTTAGATGCCTTGGGCCACTTTTAATGCTTTTTTCGTCTATTTTATTTTTAACGGGAAAGTAGGCTAAAAAATGGCTCTGAGGTGCAAATCTAAGGGGCTGAAACTAATTTTGTACCTAGTTTCAAGTCTGTAGGTGCAATGGGGCCGCCTGGACGTAGGCCAGCCACAAACATTCTTTCACAATATCTTTGAGCTTACTTTTTATAGAGATAATTTGTTACCATGATTAGCAATTATCGAATTATATATGAGGAAAGAAATTATCAATCTATGCAAAATTGCAGATAAAAAAATATAGGTCAAATTAGCCATTTGCTATAATAATTGATTTCAGGAATGATTTAGCTCATTCTTTATGTTTTGAATTAATAATGATACTCAATGTACATAAATTTAAGATGTTGAATGGAAATGCATTTACATTTTATAAAAGATATAAAAATATCCCTAACGGTGTCGGATTTACAGGTTTGGGTGGGGAGGGGGGGGGGGGGGGGCTTGTCACAGATACCTTTATTTTAACCTCATTTTTCATATGAAAGTGATGTAAGTCTAGATTCAACCACTTACTAGTCCACTGCAGCTGTAATACAAAGTGGCAGCAGTATTATGTGTTTTAGTGGTTACTAAGCCATTCAATTACTCAAAATTTTATTTAATTGACTTACATCACTTTTGCTTTCAACAACTTACATAAAACCCAGTCAATTCATTGTTTTATGATGTAAGGGAGAGCGGGGCTAAAAGTTCCGTTTTTGGATCAAGCTCAAAATTTGTTTTGAAAACTTGATTCTAGAATTAATAATCCGAGGTTAAAACTTAGTATTATATGTCCCTTTGAAAAACAGACTGTTTTTTGAGTTGTATTTTGTAAGGTTTTTTAATAATTAATTTTATAGCAAGTAAAGCCGAAAAGGAACAACTAACCCCGTCTTGGGGCAAGTTGTTCCGTGGGTGGGGCAAATTGTTCCGATATTAACAAGACGATGAATAACGATGCTGATTTCGAATTTAACCACGTTGCGAGATGAATAACTCATTAGAAACATAATTTGTATTTAAAAAAACAATGGTTGATATTAGTATGACTTTCCGTAAGGCTGTATGACTGTATGTACGTATATGCGTACGTAGGTATGTCGCGTAACTCAAAAACTGTGTACCGTAGAAGATTCTAATTTGATATGTTGGCTTTGAGGGAGGTCTAGTTGTGTACCTCCCCTTGTGGTTGCATTCGAATGTTCCCGGGAGGGGGGGGGGCTTACCCCTTCTTTGGGGTAAATCAGTGTTAATTTTAATGCAGACATAAGTGATATAAATTGGCGCAATCACTTGACGATATATCGCCGAGCTTTTGGTCGCCAAGTGTTTGACGCCAACTTGGTGACAGACCGCCAAGTTGGCGACAAATTTGCAGAAGAAAATGATTTCTTGAATTTCGGTTCAATTTTTGCGCTAATGGCGATATTTTGCGAAAAATCCACTGAATGCTGTTAAAATCGGTCATGTTTAGAAAATGAGTTTACGCCCAAGAAAAAAAAATGGCAACCGATTTTTATTCAACTTTTTTTTTACCATTCATTTTTTTTTCACGCTAATTAGAACAGACGATTTCTGTAAATCCAATTTGAAATTGATTTTTACTAACTTAAAAACGCCTGTATCTTTTTGTCTGGTGAAAGCGGTAAGTAATTTCTAAAGCTGCGCGAGAAAATTCCCTTTTGGACGTGTTTTCTTCGATTTTTCTAATGAAACCTTTGCTTTGAGGCGTTTAATGTTACGACGGGATTTAAAACTTTTTTTGACGATTGATTTCTTTTTTGCACTGGATGCCGACAAAATATCGACTTTAATAATGCAATCGGGACTTATAGACACGCGTTGCTTGACAAAAGTTTTATTCTCAAGGTAGACCGTGCAAAGCCGGGCAACGCATTTAGTAAATAGTAAATTATAACACATTAATATAGTAAAATAAAGTTAATACAGTGCAACATATTAAAATTACATTTTATAACTAACAGCTTCAACAGCTAATAAGCTAAGATAATTGGTTCAGTCTTCAGTTATAACAGGGAGTTATCTAGAATTTCTAATACGATCTTCCGAAAATATGACTTTTATATCAAAGTATGAAATATATTTCGACATCTTACACAGTTCGCTCTTCGAAAATTTTATAGCTAATATATATCTATCGGATAGACTGAATATTTCCGGATTTATATTTGGTGAAATCTCACTTTCGGTCTTCACAGTAACATATAATATTTATTTATATGTGTATTAAGTTACTGCATTACTGGTTCAGATGAATATGGCAAGACGTTCCTTCGGGCTAGTTGCTAATTTTTCTGGGGCAAGTTGTTCCGCGGAACAACTTGCCCCCAAAAAAGGGAACAACTAGCCCCAAAAGCACATGTCTTTAAAACATTAAATTATAGGTTATATAACGAAACATAAATAGTTTTAGCGTAGGATATAAGGGTGCACGATCTATCTTCATGTAAAAAAACCAAAAAAAATAAACATTAACTATTAAATTTCGGGCGAAAGACCAAAACCACCAAAAACAAAAATATTTTATTTCGTAAATCAGTAATGCACGTGCTCGGCTTTTGATACACTGGACGCCACTGGGCTGGCTAAAATGGCCGCCATTTGTGCGCTATAACATTCTATTTCACGACGTATTTACAAAATACATATATATTTTTTCTTAGCTGAGCTATTTCAAAGGGAACAACTTACCCGCGGAACTTTTAGCCCCGCTCTCCCCTATATGTTGCAAAATTTATATTTTGACTTTAATGTATATGTTCATGATACCAATGCAATACCAATGTATATGTTCATGATTTCAATGAAAAGTATTTTCTAATGTGTATAATTTTATTTTTAGGTTTCAAATGCCTTAAGCCATGAGTTCTTATGAAAAACCTCCTCCATATTCACCCCCAGACTCACCGCCCACTGAACAACCCCTAGCTCCAACAGCTCCTGTTTCTGCGCACAATAATTTTGCAAACCCTCCACCATATTACCCACATGGTAAGATGTTTGTCTAAATCTCCCATTAATTAAGCTCTTATAAAATTTATTTTGAAACAACAAACTAACTGCGGATAATGGATCGCTTTCAATGGTGGGAAAGTAGCTCTCAGCCTGGAGAAGTTGATGTTTTCCAACAACCTGGAGTTAAGCTATATGATGGAAACAAGAAAACTGTGTTTGAATCTGGTTTGATGACATTGACAAATTATAGGATTAGATGGAAAGATGATATTAATCCTAACACTGATATGAGTCTGAATTTGTCACATATTGTTTTGATTGAAAAAGAATCTGCAACTTGGACTAAAAGTGCCAAGATCATTGCCCATCTAAGCGCTATTTTGGAAGAAGATAAGAAACCTGGTCCCGTGAAATACAGCCCATACAATTACGTAAAGTTTAGTTTCCGTCAAGGTGGAGATAAGGAGTTCTTTAACGCTCTATCAGATGCACTGGTGAAAAAAGCATGGGAAGATCCGTCTGCTGCTTATCCCAAAGGCAAGCAGTATCGAGCTGGTATAGTAGGAATCGAAAGGCAGATTCGACACAAAAACGAAGCTACCGGTGAAACCATTTCTGAAGCATTTGAAGATTTAAAGTGCTTGATGAAAATGGCACAAGAAATGGTGGGTCTATCAAAAACTATTTCTCAAAAAATTAGAGAAAAGCAAAGTAGCATAACTGAAGATGAAACAGTTCAGTTTAAATCATATTTGTTAAGTCTTGGCATCAGTGATCCGGTCACTAAATCTGAATATGGTTCTGGCACCACATTCCATGTTGAATTAGCAAAACAGTTATCAGATGCACTTAAGAAGCCTTTGGAAGAAACAGGAGGAGTATTATCTTTAGCAGAAGTTTATTGCCGTGTGAACAGAGCTAGAGGAGTTGAATTGATATCACCAGAAGATTTATTAAATGCTTGCTTGATGTTAGAGAAACTTGATTTACCAATAAAGCTTCATACATTTGATAGCGGGGTTATGGTTCTTCGATTAGAATCTTATGACACTGCTATAGAAGCTCAAAAAGTTGGAAAATTATTAAATGAGCATGGTTCTTTAACTGCTGATGAATTGTCAGTTTTAAGCAAAGCGACAGTCATTATTGCCAAAGAAAGATTGTTATTTTTAGAAAAAGAAGGCAAAGCTTGTAGAGATGATTCTGTTGAAGGTTTGCGGTTCTATCCCAATCGCTTCCTCATAGAACAAGCATAAATCCATTGAAATTGTGAATATAATTGTTGTGGTTGTGTATAAAATTCCTTGTGGGTGTATAGTCGTTTTCCTCATGAAGATTTTTGCTATGATTGTTTTATTTCAAATTTAAAACAAAATAAGACATGTAATTTTTATTTCAATTTGGATAAAACTACATTTTGAATCTACTAAGAATTAATGTTGCATTGTTATTATTGCCTTCATTGTTGCCATATTCGCTTTTTTGTTTGGTTACTACTGCAATTGAGTGAAATCAAATAGGGAAGAAAAACAAAAATAATTTTGGAAAGAAGTCATAAAATATAAATTGACATCTTTTTATTTATTTATTTAAAGAACATTAAAATATCAATGATTATAGTGAGACAGATATTTTGAAAAATGAAAATCTATATGATGAAATGTATTAAATGACTTTACAAAATGTTGTTGAGAAAGTTGTTTGTATGTAAGAAGGTGACATATTATATGATCAGAGTTACTTTTAATTTTTCAGAATTTCCCTATCCATTGTTAAAGTTCAAAGTGTTGGATTATGATTTTTTTCTTAAACTGTTTTGTATTTGTATTTTTATATTTCAGTTTTTAAGTATATCTAACTTGCTTTGGGTGGAAATGTGGGCTTAAACATTTTTATCATTGACCTTCATACCCACACACACACACATTTATATTCAGTTTATTTCACTCATTTACCAAGTTTCTTAATTCTGCAACAGCAATTTGGTCAAATATGCTGTGTGCGAAGTGTAAAGACGATATGTTTTATAAAAGAATAATTATTGATAGTTGTATGGTCACTTGGAATTTTCACAATTAAGTTGAAGCTATTTACATTGATGTATTTTATCCATGGAATATGTCAGGCACTTGAAGAATTTGTTACATTAGCATACATGTTTGCTGAAATGTATTAGTTAAAAGAATGGATTTTTACTCTATTTGTATTGTAAAACATTTAGTGGATGCAATAAGTGGGTTAATGTATTGTTGTTCATTGATTAAATGATAAATACTAGTAAAAATAAGTAATTTTAATGATGGATAAGGTTGCAATTAAATTAGATTATTCTAAAACATTTCAGTGCTTTTCTGATTAAATCTTCTACTTTGTGAAATACATGATACATTTCTTCTTTTCTTTTTGTTGTTTGCCAATTGAGTTTTCAGTCTCTCTCTCTCTTTTTTTTAAAAAATGTTCTCTTAGAAGCTAAGTTCATTTTTCATTTTGTTAAAATGTATTGCACCCTGGTAATAAAAAAGTGGCGCACTTGAAAAATCATCGATTTTTTCAAATCAACTAATAAATATTTAAATTTATGTTGCATATTGCAGTTCTGCCCAACCCTGTTTTACCTCATATTAAAATTATTCTCCTAAGCTAGAACACTTATAAAATTAATACTAAAATAATTAAAACTTGGGGAAATAAACAAAATAACAGGTAAAAAAGAAGAAAATCAGAAATTGAGAATTGTTGTCTATTTTATTAACTGCATCTCTTTTACGAAAACCGACTTAATAAAAATTTGTGACATTCTCACTAATAGTCTTTCTCGATTATAAACATTAAATAGAACAGAAAACAGTAGCCCACGTGACATATGGGCCATAGATTGGACACCAATGGCATATCATAATGCCAGTGCTGCTCTTCTATAGTACTTGCTGCAATGTGCATTGCAGGTTCTTGAGAAAGTCCAGACTATTTCTTAGTTGTGGGGGGAAAATACCCTATTATTTTTAAAGATTTTTTTTTTTTTAATTTCAGCGGGATTCTGGCTTTAATAATATTGTTAATGTTATTTATATTTTTGTCAAAGAGTTTTTTTTTCGGGTTTAATTTTTCTTGACAGAAAGAATTAGTGGGTTTATTCAAAAGTTAATTCTATTATGAGTTGTGTTTGGGCTTAAATAAATGCTACCATCCATATGTTCTGCACTATCTTGTTAGCTTTATGCCAAATATGTATGTATGTATGTGTAAATAAAATTCAGTTACCTAATTCTATACTGGTTTGACTTTACTTAGTTCTTGTATTTTAGAAAGCTTTCATAGGTGCATCAACATGGTTTTAAACAATCATTTAAAATTATACTATCAATATAAAAGTCTTAATTGCATCCTTTACATATAATCTAGGCAGGGAGTTTAGCCCAATAAGGAACACAAAGCAAATTTGAATTTATATTGTTCTTCTCGTGAAATTTTTATGGTCAATTTTGTGCATACTGAAAGTTTAGTAAAAGTTAATAGCATATCATCTAAGTTTCCGTCATGAGTGACACTAATACTGATATGCTAAGCGCAAAAGTGGTATCTGCAGTTGAGCTTAAGCTGAGACAAAACTCTTTAAAGTTTTGCACCACCATGTATTTGATTCAGATGAAACTTTTTCAGAATAGAATAAATATTTCCCATTCTCAAATGACCATATAATTTTGTATTTGAGTAAAATACGTCACAAAGAGCCACCTGGTGGCAACAACTCAATTTTGTTAAAAAGTGCAGATAAAACTTTTGTGCTTAGCACGGCAGAATAGCTATGTTTCATGAAAAATTCATGGTTCTTCTGTTCTTCCACTTGTAATAAGATAAACACACAGTGAATCTTTGATATAAGTTTTTATGAGGAAACTTAAATCTTTTTTTCCCTTGTTTTTCTAGAAGTGGTTCATATTTAAACCATGTGATCATAACATTATCTTATTTATAATTTGATGCTTATTTTTTGAATGCAAAATTTATTTCAAAGTTTCACTGTGTTTCATAGCAACTACTGTGGTTTATCCACCTGGTTATCAAACTGCGCCTGTGAATCCATACCAAAATCGTGGGCCGCAGCAAATTATCTACACTGGACCACCTCAGTATGGAACTGTCCCAATTCCTCCAAATACTGTGGGCTGCTGTCCGGCATGTAGGGTAAGTTCATTTAATCATCTTTAAGTTTAATGTTGAGTTTTCAATTAATGTTTATTTCTTAAAGGTAATTAAGAAAATGTTATTCATTCATACGCAGTGTTTTTTATTGCAAAAATAATACACAAAAATGTAAATTGGTTTCAAACCACCTTTTCTTCTGATGAGTCCCTCCAAAATTTTGTACTGACTACAGCACTGTACAAGTACTATACCAGAGTTTCCGCTATGGTCGCATTTTTGCAAAATGCAAAAATACTATCTGAAATTGCAAAAATACAGCAAGGATATTTGCTCTTTTGCTCAAATACAATAAGAAAAAGAAGAAAAAAAAAAAACTGCACGCGCGCGATCCGAGAGAGCAAATTTTTTTTCTGTTGTTTATAAAATTACATTCTGTTTACTAATCATGAAAATGCAACATTTAGTCAGATGCTGTGTAGTGTGTAGTCAGAGTATGCTTTTAATTTTAGTTGTTTTTAAAATTATTATTTGCTACTTAATGCATCATTTTTATTTTTTTATAAAAATTATATAATAGTTTTAAAGTACTATGCTTAAAGGTAGGAGGTGTAAAAAGTTATTTGCACAGTTAAGACTTATTGCAAATAAAATGGAGATTAAAAGAATAGTTTGAGTGGAAAAAAAATTACTATAATACTTCCACTATTTTCTAAAATAAAGTAAAAAGAAAGGGACAAAAACACCTCACATACTTTTAAATTATCATGTCTGAAAAATTTATCTAATGACCGAAATCTTTTTTTTTCCTTTTCCCCGTTAAATTTACTAAGTGCGACTAAAGTAGTCAAAAGTATGAAAATGATATATTTGAAGAGCTCTGGTGTAAAAAGGCAACTAGTATTTTTAAAATCAAAGGTATGGCTTGTGAAACTTTCAAAAAATTACTGTAGCTATTTTGATTTCAAAAACAAAGTGCATGTGTGTAGGTACATTATTAAGGGATGTGTTTATCCTTAAATCCTGTAATATTTCTGTTCATATGCCCACATACCATTGTTTTCATCAATGATTTGAGTTTTACTATTTACGCCCGAGCCCTTCATTTATGTTTTGAAATGTAAACTTTAAGTTTCAATTTCTAACATTTTAATTATACATATAATTTTGATTTTTTATTATAGATAATGAAGTATTGTGATAAAATAAATCTTTCACATTATTAAAATCTTCTTTTAGGTTGGTTATCTTGTAGAAGACTATCCTTGCATGGGTATATGCCTTGCTCTTTTCTGCTTTCCATGTGGTATTTGTTGCTGCCTTGCTATGAAACGCAGGCGTTGCCCGTACTGTGGAGCTTCGTATAAGTGATAATAAACTACAGCCGGATATTATGGAACATTGTTATATTTTGTATTATATCAATACATTGGTGACGTTTTCACCATGTTTTAAAACTTAAGTGTGATCAATTGTGTAAGATTTTTTTGAAAATTTTATTAAAAAAGATTTTAGAGCTTACCATATTTGAAGAATTTGTAAAGATATGTGTGTTTCAATTATTTTACTAATAAAATAAATATACATTCTAAATGCTTTCAATTTATATTGCACAATTTCAATATTAAATAAAAACTATATATATCTCTTTCATCTTGAAACTTGCTCCACTAGCCTTTTTTGCTCTTGCTCTTCAATGATTCTATGAAAGCCAACTCATGCTGTAGGAAATCCTGATCCTAAAAAATAAAATTAAAAGGTTTCATAAATACAGTTTGTTAGGAGTGATGTTGAAAATAATATACTTCTGAGAGTTATCCGGAAAGCATGTAGGGGCATTTCACAGTATTTGTGACATAGGGGTGTCAAAAAAAACTTTTAAATTTTTTTACATATATTGAAAAAGTACATTATAAAGTATATGAATATCATATTGTTTTCATAGTTCACTTTATATTATGTTTGTAATTGCACTCAGCACATTGAAAATGCAATTTTCACTGTTACAGACTCTACATTGAATTTTTCTTTAAATCTGGCTTTTAGCCAAAAACCGATTTTTAGCCAAAACTGGTACTTGAGACAAATAAAGTAAAGGCTCACCTCTAACGTAGCTAACAATTTTAATCAGAAAGTGCGTTCTATAAAAAATTATGGATTGTGAAAATGATGACTGTAGAGTCCGTAACAATAATTGGAACAAAAGTTTAGTTTTTAAATTCAATGTAGAGTCCGGAACAGTGAAAATTGCATTTTCAATGTTCTGAGTGCAATTAAATATAATATAAAGTGAACTATGAAAACAATATGATATTCATACTTTAGAATGTACTTTTTCAATATATATAAAAATTTTTAACTTTAAAAAAGTTTTGTTACGGACACCTCTATGTCACAAATATCGGGAAATGCCCCGGTAGGGATTTCAAAAACTAAGGTAATGAGCTCTGGTGGGTGGCTATGTAATATGTGTCAATACCCTTTGAAAATGATTTACATAATTACTTTTCGATGCTGTGATCGTGTTTCCTGTCTTCAGTCGGTTCTCGCAGATGGATTTGTTGTCTAGTAACATGATTCAATCTCAAAAGATGGCTGCATTGAGTGAAAGTATAACGATTGCATTTTAAGAAAATTCTTCAGCTTGATTTCATCAACAACTAGTGGGAACGTATAGTATGAGTGTTGTTGCTGACACTTATTGTTTTGGTACAGGGAATTTGACAAAAGAGACAGATGTGTAAAATAAAGAAAGAGCAGGATAATCAAACACTTTCACTACGGATGGCACTGTTATACATACTGAAAACTTTGATTCAAGGTGATTATCCCGTTACTCTTGAGTATGACGACTCATTAAAACTCTCTTGCAAACAGTACTGTGCATGAAAAACTGGGCAATCAGAAAACGTTTGTTTCATACCAAGATAACTCACAGATGAGCAGAAAATTATGCAAATAGGGTTGTCTCTTGATCACTTCATGTTTTTTTCAGCAAGAGTGCGTTGCATTCCTACACTATTATTTCCGCTAAAGAAGCATGGGTGCATTACCTGACACCCACAACCACATCAAAGTAAGCCTCAATGTTGTGAAAACATTCCTCATAATCCAGTTTTTAGCAATTTAAAGCAATGCCATCCACAAAAAGTTACAGCTATAGTGTTTTGGGACAACTGAGGAGTATTGTTGATAGATTTCATCACGTATGCAGCAACTGTAAATGTTCCCTGTTATTGTACGGACCATCTTGAGAAGCGATTCCCCTCAATGACCAGGACTGCTCAGAATCAGGGGTGTTCACCCCCCCCCCCCAAGCTCAATGGCGCAAATCCCCCCCTCCCCCATGGATGCTTACAGTGTTTTGTATTTTGAAAACTTTTGAACTAGGGGTATATTTGAACTCACAACCTTGGCATAAGAGGCCGATGCTGAATCTCTGCACCATTCGAGGTTTTGGTTGGGGGTAAAAAATAAGTACTACCTACATTTATTTTTAGAGTATAAAAAAAGATTTCATCGCCATGGCAAAAAAGAATCACAAAATACAACTAATACTTAAGAATTTATTACATCATGTACGAAGTAAAATCTTTGATTAAAAATATTTAATGAGCAGTTATCTTACCCTTTGGGCATTAACGTACCAAACCACAAGACTGGGATCCCTGCCAAACAGTTGAGGGTTATTAGACATGCCATTGAGAAGTGGTGGTTGAGTTGTTTGAACAATAGGCCCTAAAGCTGCAATAAAAGTAGAACAAATTTAAATTATCTTTGATATTTAAACAAATTTTTTTTAAATGCAATATAATTTCTTCATTAAAATTACAAACTAAATAAATGCATATTCTAAGTATAAAGTAAAACAGAATTTTTGCATCAGATTATGTAAGAAACTCATAATTGTATGAAGTACAAATATCAAGTTATTTTTAAAGAAAGCTGATATAATAAATACTACTGTAATTTGCACAAGAAGATATGAATTTCTAACCACAGTAGATTCAAGGAGAAAAATACTGAGTTTTCTGAGCTACTTAATTTTTGTGAGCCATGCAGAGTTTTTCCTTTTTGATACATAAATGTTTTTCACAAAAAAAAAAAAAAAAAAAAAAAAAAAAAAAAAAAAAAATGCTATTTGCAGGAATGTCTCAGAAGCTGTTTGTAAGAGCTTTAGAAAGATTTTATTTCATTTATTAATTAATATTTTAACATTTTTTAGAGGGAAGAGGTACATTTATTTTTGTTGGTAATTAAGTCTTTTAAAGAAATGTATAATATGAATTGCAAAAACTTATGGACATATGTGGCCAAAGAAATAAAAAATTTAAATGATTATAATGCACATTTTTTCAACAGACTTTTTTACTGATTGAAAAAATCCATCTGTTTTGTTTTAGTATTGTTTAGTTTCTTTATATCCAACAAACTTCTAAAGGAAAATCAGTTCGTCATTGCCATCCAATAAATGAATGGTACTGTGCTACTGCTGCTGAGTTTAAGAAAGAGAAAACTCAGTAGAAGCCGTGCAATTAAATAAATGGTTAAAATTGCAATTCTTAATAAAAAGTTATGTTTGATGTAAAAAATATTTTCAAATAAAATGCAACATTATATAAAACTGTTCCTGAGCTCCTTGGGCATCCGCCAATGAAAGAGAAAGCATAAATTTTAAAGATATTCTATGAAAACCTTTAGCATTAATGTGGGAGGGAGGAGGAACAAATTTCATATTTGTAACTGGAATATTTTGGTGCAGGACTAAACATATACAAACTTATAGTCTTTATCAGCAAAGTGAGTTTTGTTAACAATAACTCTGTTGCAAATAGTATTTATTACTATTTAAGTTTCATGAGTATTTTGACATCCATGCTATCTGAAGTACACAAAAATGCAATCACTAAAAGAGTAACAAACTTATTTTTGAAACTTGCCATTCACAGGGTGTACCGGGTTGTAAGGATTGCTTACTGGAAGTTCGGCTGAAATTTTACATCTGTTACACAACATAGAATTTTTTTTATTCTCCAGTTCAATCTTTTCTTCAGTAAGTTTTTCTTTTTCCTATGCATATAGAATTCATTAAAGCTAAATAACTGAATAAGCAAGTTAGTTGTACATGCAACTAGAATAGCACAAATTATATCCTCAAATACAACGGAAATATAATACCATCAAGATTTGCCTCTCTTTGTCCATTATCATTGTCATCTGCTGTGCATAATGTTGCAACCTAGACTGGTGTTCAGTTTTGATTCTTTCAGCTGTTTCACGTTCTAAGCGACATTGCTCCTTTTCTTCAGCCATCCTCTAAGAAACAAATATAAGAATTTCACTGTATGATAAAAATATTAGTTCATATAAACATTTTGATGTTAATAAAAATTATAATTTCATGCTCTTGTAGTAGCTTGTAATCTTTTATTTGTATAATGCTGAATAAGAAAAAAGTTATTTTTTATAATGGGCTGTGATAAGCCTTAGACGGGCAGCCCAATACAGTTCAGACACATAGTAAAAACAATTGTAGCATTTGCACTCACATTGTCAAACAACTTCCACTCATATCATATCATGAAAGGAACGTTGTGGGTAACACATAAATAGCCACAATTCTGAACAAATACTTCAATTCACCAATTTCAATTTGACGATTCCAAGTTAAGTCTATGAACCAATTCATCTCTTCTTTTCCCTTTTTTATATTTTTTATTTTTGTGTGTGCTACATCTTTGAACAAATAGTTTAAAATATTTAGAATCTTTGAAATGTTTTTGATTATTCCACACAGCAATTTTATTTCTATCATTCCTTTTTTTATTGTTGCTGTTTCTTGATAGAAAAGAATAGTCGAATTTTGCTAACGGATGCTAATGTAAAACACTTTTGAACAGGTCAGAAAATATTCTGAAAAATAATTCTTTCAATTTCCCCCAGCTTATTTTAGGTTTCTTTAAAATTAAAAAAAAAAGTTTTAAAGTGAACAAAAAGTGCTCAAATGAAGCATGAGACTGAGATACTTTGTCGATGATCTTTGAGACAATTTTTTATTTGAATAGATTATTTTCTCAAATATATTAAGGGGTAGGGATAAAATAACTTGTACACACACATTTCCTCCATACTAATAAACTTAACTTTTATTAATCAATGTGTAATTTTTTCTGGACTGAATTCTGTTTTTTAGTGATATTTTTAATAAGATATTTAAGCCTTTTTATGTTTTTATGAATTTTTTAATCAGGAAAATAAGTAAAAAAATGCATATATTGATGTAGAAAAAAGTTATCATGAGAAAAAAGGAAAACATATATTAGGGACAAATTTAACTGAGCAGGAATATCCTCAATTTTACCAAGATCTTAATTGTGTTATAGAGACAAAAATAGATAAAGAGGGAGGAATCAGTGCCTAATTAAAACCAAAATTTAGTATTTTTTAAATACACGAATAAATGTATTACAAAGGTATGCCTTACTTGAAAAGTTTAATTTCACATGTATCTTACTTAACTGCAAAGATGGAGCCACAGGCTAAACCAACGAATACAAATACCTCATCTTAGCTAAAATATATTTGCTGGCTTAAATAGTCAAGAAAGCAACTTTTGATTCTTTTTAAGTAGTTAAGTGTGCAGCAGCTGCTCGTTACAGGCCAAATGCAAACACCAGTTCAACAAGTGCTGAACTACTGTACACCAAAATGACAATTTGCTGCAAAGTTATTACATACCAAAGCTGTTTCTTCTAAGTCTTGTGTCTTCTTTCTTAGAGTTGCTTGAAGATTATTGATCTTTTCTCTTTCAGTATTCAGTTGTTGCCTTTCTCTCTGGAGTTGCTCTTGCTCTCTTTCTAGTTGCTGAGAGGTCTGACGAACTTGTTCTTTTTCAAAATAAAGTTTACTTTCGTCTTGTTGGAGAGCACGTTTCTGAGTTTCAATCATGCTTTCTTCCTGCCCAAGTAAAGGTCAGGATATTAAGTACTTTTACTGGAATCAATGATCATGAAAACAGAGAAATAAATTAATTATTCACAAAACTTTTCAAAACATTTAAAAAATGAACTGATTTTACAATAAACATATTTAGATTACAGTTTAGTAGATCAATCAAATTAAGACATTAAAAAAAATTAAGACCTCTGTGCATAGTAAGAAATATATACACATGTGTTTAGTTGTTTTTTTACATTTTTATTTGCACTGAAAAAAGAAAAACCTTCCAAAGAAAAGAATTTCCATAGGAGTTCTTCAAAATTGTCATTGCAACCAATTGGGATGGAACTGAAAAACAAGAGATCTAAAATCTTTAAAAAATAGCATAAAAACATTTTACAAACTTCCACCATGCTCAAGGGATTGTGGTCGAATGCAAGACAAATGGGTTCAAGAACTAAAAATCACAAAGTATCTCCAGAATAAAACTAATTACTTAATTCATTAAATAAGAGTTGCATTTATGGTGATTCATCAACAGGGGATGAAGCGTACTTTATGGTCTTGGGTACTTTGCTATTGGCAAAACAAAATTATCACAAAAAAAAGGCTTTTAGCATACACAGTATGAAAACAGTACTACGTGTTTCTCATATCTATAAAGGTTTAAATTTTTATTATCAAGCAATGTTTCAGAGCAATTTTTGATTGAAATCAATATGTTTCTTTAGTTTACCCAACTATCATTAAAATTAAATTCTTTAGAAACTTTTTATTTAGCAACAACACAAAATGAAGTGGAGAGTTGAATTTCAACTTAATGTAGCAGACAAGAATAAATAACCCTCAAGAATTACCAATGTATTTTTTTCATGCCAGAATGTGACAATGTATAACAATTATTGATATGACTCTACAAATGTCGCCAAAATCATACATGGGCGACAAATTTGTCACACAAAATATTTTTTTATCAGTTTGTGTTTAGCTTGTGTTACAATTAAAATATTTGTGCTATTTTTGCAGAACAATCAATTTTTCACACAAAATTATTAATATATAAATCTGAAATATGTATAAAAGTGTATGTAGAAAAAGTATGGAATTATTATTTGTTTTTTTAAGCTCTTGGCTATCTTTTTATATTTTGACCTATTAAACTAATACTAATATAAAGAGGGCTTTGCAGGCCCCTAAATTTTCACTATCAGAATATTCCCTACCAATGATCATATAGTTTGATTTTCAGTTCTTTTTAAGCTAGTGTTTTGAAAGATTTTGTAGCAAACAGAGGTATTAATGCAATAAAGAAATCACTTTTGCTAAGTTCATCAATCACCATTAAACTGAGAACAAATAAACGACTAAAATAAAAACTTCTGACTTATGCACTTCACTCTAAGTGTGGCTTATCCATATAAATAAAACAAAGAATATATATTATATGTGTGTGTGTACCTTATACAAATCCACAGTTTATGTCGGATTTGTACGAAATTTGGCAAAGAGATACTTGGGCACCCGGGAAGGATCATAGGGTGGTTTTTGAGCGGGAAAAAAGTACCGATACGTTTGAATTTCGAATAAAGGACTTCAAAATGGTTCTATCTAGCGAAATACTTATTGGATCTTCTTGATCTTGGTCTCATTCGAAAGAACGCAAAAAACACCTTTTTGGAGAGTTTCCTTCCGAAGGTTTTCAAAACCACTAATCGATATGAGTAAAAATAGACAACGTTTAGAAAGTACAAATAAATACGAATAAAAGAGTTTAAAAACTCAACAAACAGCTGTTTCGTTCGCAAACAGCACTAATTGATATCTCCACCTTGAAAAAAGATGTGGGCATTTTTAAATTTGGAAAAATATTCATTTTAAATTGGATTTATAAAAATCGTCTGCACGAGAGTGAAGGAAACTAAATAGGGTGAAATAAATTATTAATGAGAAAAAGGTGTTGCCATTTTTTTCTTGAACATCAACAAATAAAATTCTTGCTTTTGCTTTAGGCTTTTCCTGTAACGGACAGATCAAAAAAAATTTTGGCGATTGATTAATTTTTCGTACTGCGTTCTAGCAAACTATTTACTTTAATTTAATCGGGACTTTTAGACACACGCGTCACTTGATATGACATTTTTCCTCAAGATAGATCCCAAGCAGAGCCAGGCCAAGTAGCTAGTTAACAATAAAGAAATGGACTGAATTTACCTTTTAAATAAACTTAAAAATTAGTTTTAACTAAACTTTTAATTTACCTTAAGCTTTCGAACATTTAATTTAGCTTCATCTTCTTTTAGTTTTTTGGTGAATGAGGCCAGTTCAATTTTTTCTTGAGTTAACTGCTGTCTCTCTTCAGCTAATTGAAGAAGAACTGTTTTTTGCTCATGGAGTAATGAATTCTAGATAAATATAAAAAAAGTAATACACCATATTTTTTTTGGCTCTTATTAAAATTTTAATTCACTGACATTAGTTTTGGGTGCATTAAACATTCAAAATCAAAACATGATTAATATTAATTTAATAACTATTGCACCGAACATTAGTAGTCCTCAATTACGCTTTGAAATGTGCATCACAAAAACTTTATTATTTTGTAAAAACAAAAGTTGTTTTGACAAATCAAAAATATTACAATATCAGAATCAAATTTAGAAAATGACTTGTATAATTATGCAGTTTGATAATTAGGGCAACTTATTGTTTGACTGGAATGAAATTCATGTTTAACAACATAGTTAACATATTGCTTGATAGATGGTCCTGTAAACTGAGAAAACATTTTACCAATTCCATTTGTTCCACCATTTCACTTTGCTTACTAATTAATTTTAATTCACATTTGAAATAGTTTACAATAAACAAAGCTGCATGTCAAAAAATACTTATCCTAAACAAAAGATAAATTCAGTAATAATAATCAATTTAATGTAACCATGTAATTAAATTAACTTTGAAGTTCAGTTATATGTTTCTCTTTCATCAGCATGTCTTTTTGGCAATCCTCAGTATATGTTTTCGCTAGCAGCCCTCTTAGTCACTGTACTTTTTCTTAATCACCAGATTTTACGGAAACTTTCAAAGCTATTTACGCAAGATTTGGCCATAATCTCAAAAAAAAAAAAAAAAAAAAAACTTGCACACCTCTGTTCCAGCATGAGCCAAAATATTTAAAACGAATTTTACTTCAAATTACTTCCTAAGTAATTTTTCATACAATAATTTGAAAACACAGAAATTTCATTTACGGAATTGCGTTTATGCGAGTATTGGTCAACCATGGGCTATGCAAAATGCAAGTATAAAAAAGAATCTATATGGGAGAGAGCTATATGTTTCAAAATTTTTTAAGAACCACATTTTTGACAAGAAAAGTTAACACTAAAATTGTAAGAACCTGGGAAATGCGAAGTTTTTCCTTTTCTTTTTCATATTGATGTTGATGCAACTTATATTCTTCTTCAAGGTGCTTTTGCTGAATGGTCAATTTCGCTTTCAACTGTTGAACCTCCCAACGATCCTAAGCAAAAGATATAGAGAATTTTCTGTATAAAATGTAAATGCAGAAGAAGAAAAAATTGAATACTTTTATGTTTGACTCACTTCTTCTCCTTCAATTGTATTTTTTTGGAGACGACTCTCTAATCTCAAAACTAATTGTTGCAACCTTATTCTTTCTTCTTCTCCATCTTCAAGCTGTTTGTGCAGTCTGCTTTGTAAAGCTACAAGATGATTTCCCAAATGAATATTTAGGACTCATTTAGCATAATCAATGTTCCTCTATATGATCTTATTGGATTAAACATTTCATTTAAAAGGGGAAAAGAAATAAGAAAAAAAAATAGAACCTTAAATTTAACAAGAAGTTCTGTCAAGAACTAAACAAGCCTACTTTCCTGTACATCGACATCAGCATTCTAGCATCTGATCATTATTCTCTTGATTATCTGAGACTAAAAATTATGTCAAACATACCTTTTCAGCACTTAAAGCTGATTTCTAAAAGCAAAATATACCCCTCTCATCAGATGAAATAGACACATAAAAAGTAAATAAATGAATAAATAAAGTTTTGTCGCACCTTTTAAAGAATGCAACTGTTACAGTTCTTCGGTAGAAAAGTTCCTCAATGGTTTTCAAAAAAAAAAAAATAAATAAATAAATAAAAGTACAAAGTACATCAAAACACATTTTATCAAAGAAAGAAAAAAAAGAAAAAAAAAACTCGTCCGTTGATAAAATGTCTCGAATTTCACTTTTAATCCGTTGCCAGTTGTTAAATATAAATAAAGAATAAAATGCCCTCGTGAATGAAACATTTTTGTTACAAAAAAAAATCGTCTGCCAAAAAAAAATAATAATAATAAATAAAATAAAACAAATGAATAAATAAACAAAAAATCGTCTGCACAGTCAGTCATTTTTTTTCTGAGCCTGCATTTCCGCCATGTTTGCGGAGTCGGAGTCGGAATCAGAGTCCTCACAGAAGATTATTCAGAAAAGTACTTTACAAACATTATTTATCAAAACCATTTTCTTACAAAGTTAGTTTGAAGGAAATCCGACTTTAAGTTCAGGATCAACATTCAACTTAAATTCCCCGTAGGCGCTAATGTTAATTTTTTTTCTGAACGGTTCAATATTGAACGAAAAATGGTTCAAATCAAAAAGCGAAGTATGGGAATGAGCCTCTCCGAGATCTTTCAAACAAAAAAAAGTTTATTCCATTCGGATGGTTCACTCAGAAGTTATTAGGTGGGGAAAGGTTGCTTGAACGGTTCAATGTTGAACGAAAAAATGTTCAAATTGAAAATTTAAATACGGTAATGAAGTATCCTTGCTGAGATCCTTCGAACAAAAAAAAAGTTTATTTAAATCGGACTGTTCACTCAAAAGTTATTAGGGGTGACAGCTTGCTTGAGCGGTTCAATGTTGAACGAAAAATTGTTCAAATCGGAAATGCAAATACGGGAATGAAGTATCCTTGATAAGATCTTTCGAACAAAAAAAAGTTTGTTCAAATCGGACTGTTTACTCAAAAATTAGCATCGCGGGACAGGTTGTTTGAACGTCTCAAAGTTGAACCAAAAATTGTTCAAATCGAAAAATCAAATATGGGAATGAGCTGTACTCGCCGAGATCTTTCCAACAAAAAAAAGTTTGTACAAATCGGAATGTTCATTCAAAAGTTATTAGGGGGGGGGGGGGACAGACAGACGGACTGACCGACACACACACAAATTCCCCATCTCAATACCCTACTTTCAAATTTTTAATTTTTCGATGTTCATTTTACCTTTTTATTTTTTTAACTTGGCGATATTTTTTGGACTTGGCGGTATTTTTTTAACTTGGCGATATTTTTTGGACTTGGCAATATTTTTTAGATGCTTTAAGCTACTTTTAATGCTTTTTTTCGTCTTTCTTTTATTTTTAACGGGAAAGTAGGCTAAAAAGCAACTAGGAAATCTTACGTGATATCTGGTTTCAAAACATAGATAGAAACGATGCTGATGGGATAAATTGTTATCTTACACCAAATTTTTAAGATTTTTGCAATATGTATAGCTAAACCTTGAGCAATTTTATTGTTATGAAAAACTATACAATATTTTACTTGAATACAATGTGATTGATTTCAAAGGGAAGATTAAACACATCATTAGTTCTTACACTAAATTTTACGAAATTAGGAGGGTATTTAATATTGATAATAAATATTTCTGTAATTCAACACCTCTTAAATCAAGAGTAGGGTATGAACTATGTCAATTCAATTTTCACCCACTTTCTGTGACCGGATACCTGGTGACAATGTAAAATCCTCCAATCGTATTCACTAATTAATTCAGAATAATTAATTTTTCCCTGTTTTAAGCAACATTTTTACATGTATCCTTATGTTAGAGCATTTAAAAATGCTCTCATATAAGGATGAAATAATACTTGTACACGTTATATGTTAATAGGAAGACCTAATTTTTCTGTTTCAGTTTTTTTTTTGGAGTTTACCACAGTAATTAAAATGCAAGTTATAATTGTTTTTTTATCCAATTTCAAGCTAAAATGCAGGTGAGCTTTTAATCAAAAACATGGGACATTGTTGAACAACACATCTTGGCGTTTCAAAATTTCATTGCCTGCTATGACTCTATCCTTAATTTTTATAGTAGAGTAAGATAGACAATACTAGTTTTTCGAACACTTTTTAACAAAGCAAAAAAACTTATAAAAATATTTACATTTATCTTTATAATAGTTTTATTAAGAATAGTTACAATGTTTCTAGAATTAAACTGAATAGTCAAACTTGAATAAAAATGTTTTATAGAATACGAAATGTATGTATCAGAATGAGAAATAGGGGCCTTATTTTTTTTTCTTCAAGAATATTATTTTACTAAAAGAAACACAACATATATCAATCCTGTACACTTATAGCCATTGCATATAATTTTTAATGAATTGAAATTCGTGATACTTACCTTTTAATTCTTTCTCTTTTGACTCAAGAAGAGCTTGCTTTTCTAATAACATTGCTTGAGATTTTCCTTCAATTTTGACTTGTAATGAAGCTAATTCAGCTGCTCGAGCTTCTAACTGATCACTCAAATTTTGTAAAGATCTGAAAGTAAAAGCAGTTCATTGTACCCAAATTAAATAAAAGTCATGTTGACTTCCTAATGACATTTATTTAATGAAATTTAATAATAAAGGCATAATTTGTGGAAAAAACTATATGAAAGAAACAAAAAGATTTTATAAAACACATTGAAATGAAAATGTAAGAAAAATTAACCTTGAATGGGATTGTGTGCTTAGAACAGCTTCTACTTCCTGTTCTTTAAGTCTTTTGAGTCTCATTAAAGCATCTTCATGATCTTGTTTCATTATGTCCACTGACTGACTGCAACAAAATGAATAAATTATAAACAAAAAGATAAAAAGACTGATTCGTTGACTAGCTGAATAAAATTAAAAAGAATACAATTCATTAAGAAACTTGTGTAAAAGATGAGTTTAGATGACATGTGATTCATTCACTAAAAAAAAAAAAAAAAAAAACTACAATTTAAACTTGATCACACCTTTTTATCACAAAATCGTAGATGTCTCAAGGAAACAAAAATTCCTCTGTATTTTACTTAAAAACTTTTATGTATTTTTCCTACTTATCTCGAATTTAACTTTTCAAAATTAATCATACTGTCGGCCCTGCTTAAATGACTGTCGGTTCCAAGAAATATTATTCGATTAAGCGGGGTATTTGATTAAGCAGGGATCTTTAACATTGCATCTTTGGCATGGGAAATATTTGGTTCTGAGATAATTTATTCATATAAGCAGGGTATTCGTTTATCGGTTACCCAATTAAGCCGGGGACAACAGTATGTTGAAATGTTTGCATGGAAAGCAAGTTTCAATAGCTGTTTTTCCTTGATATTTTTTACAGTAGAACCACAGTTCCACAGAAATCTGCTTTTTAGTTTTTCATCTTTTTGCTTAGAAAATATAAGAATAGTGGACTGGGGTGAGATAATAGGAGATTGGGGCTATAAGGGAGGTGATGTCCTACAGTTTTTTTTTTTTTTTTTTTATCTCAGAGTTTTCTCCAGAAATTTGCTTTGCATTTTGTTTTTGGAACACATGCCTACTTTGAGAACACAATGAGATAAATTTTTCATAGCTGACCAGCTTTCAAGAGAAAACAGGAAAACGTGTTCCTCATCATTCTGCATATTTAACTCCTCCAAAATGGCTTTTGAAAAGCTTAGTTTGAAAATAAAATTGGACTTTGAAGTATGTAGATGAAAAAAAAGTCCAAATTACTATTTTTCAAAATGATTTGTAAAAAACATTGTTGTATGTGTTGCGGGCGTGACTGTACAAATCATTATTTTTCAAGCACAAAACGTTTTATAAAAGATTAATATTATGATACATTATGGTTCCTTATACTAGAATGTCACAATTAAAAGCCAAAGTTTAAAATTCCGAAAATTAAGTACAAATATATGCATAAAAATATCACACATGTGCAAGTGGATTGAGTTTTTAATCAAAGTACTAAACAATATATTTTTTAAAATTTACTGAAGCTCTACAATGCACTAAATAATGCAAGTAATGCATTTTCAATAAATTAGTGCATGAGAGCTGTATCTTGATTTTGATGGGAAAGATTCATTTAATTACTTTATGCCCTTTGTAAATGGAAGGTGATTAATTTATATTTTGAGGTGGCGATTGACAGATTCTTTTTAAACGTAATTTTGCATTTAGTTGTCCTAAAGCAGATGATGACTGCTATTTTTTTCCTTTAGCCTGACTGGGATTTCCTGACAAATGGTGTAGCAGTAAACCTGTTAAATTTAATAATGGGATAGGTTAAATAATTAAAATTTGATATTTTAATGAATATTTAAACTTTTATATTTTATGAAGGAAAAAAAAACAATTGGATCACTGAGTACAATTGTTATCCAAACTGGTTACAATTGTGTGCAGAATGTAGGGGGGAGCAAGACCCCAGGCAGCAAATTCTAGGGGGCGGCAAATTCACATTATTTCTGTGGGGTTATTTTCATTGAAACTCCATATAGAAATTTGAAGGACGATAGGTAGGGGCGTCAGTTTCAGGATTTGCTCTGACTCAAAGGAATCCCTGATCTGGCGCAGATCAAAAGATTCCTGTTTGATATTTTATGGCGTGATCTTTCTCAAATTTTTGCATGCATCAGGTGCCCTCTGATTTTCTCAAAATAGGGGGGAGGGATGCAAAGTAACAATCAACAAGTAAACAAAATTTGAAAGCATTGTATCGGGAAGTATACCTCTGTTTTCAAATGGAACAGTTTGTGGCTGCCAGGGATGGAATTAGAAAACGAGCAGTACAGTTGAATTTCTCCCTAAAGAACGCATATCAGCAAACATCAAAACATTAAATTAAATACTAATAAGAGTAGATTTTAGTCAAATATTATACCTGGTATATGCTTGAAAGTTTTTTTGAAAAAATAATGGGCACAATGACCACAAAATTCCTTAGAAATTATTTTGTAGCAATTACGGACGAAACAAAAAGAAAAAAAAAAAAACAGCTTCAGTAGAGCATATAGGGAGATTCCTTCATTTCCATTGAAGCTTTTTTTTTTCTCATGATGGTAATGCAAGTTGAATCAAGAAATCAATAATGAGTACCTGTGGAGATCTTTTAGTCTGAACATTTCCTTCTTATACTGTTCTTCAAAAGCTTCAAATTTGGATTTATAACTCTTCTCTAATTGCATCTTTTCAGCTTCTAATAATTTCACTTTCTCTTCAGAAGCTTGAAGTTTAGTTTCATATTCTGTTTTTAAACTAGAAATATTATTTTAAACACTAAATAGTTTAGCAAGTAAACTTAAATAAAACATGAATATGATTAAATATATATAAACATAAACTCGGTTTGAAGAAAGATGAAAAGGCCACACCAAAAGCCCATAGATGCGCAAGCAGCAAAACTAATAAGCCAAGTATATAATATATTTAAGTATTTGGTGCTGTTTGCCCAATGCAGGTGCATATTGTATATTTTTAACTTAAACATCCTCTTCATAGTTTGTATTTAAATTTGTTGGTCTTTTGACCACTCTTGAATCCTCCATGGCTGATGAGCTTTGGATTCAACCTTTCTTAATTTACTTCTCTTAATTTTGCCTCCTTCAATTTCATATTTGCTTGTATATATGTCATTCCAGTAAAAATGGTACAAATCATGTCTGAAACTCTTTACTTAAGATTATCAATTTAAATAATTTCCACCAACTAATCATATTTTTTTATTGAATTTCCATTTATTTGTGCATAATGAAGTGTAAATGGCTAGTACATGACTCATTAATGAAAAATTTTTAAATGTTTTGATCACCTTGTATAACAGAGTGGACATGTAACAGAGTGAACAAATAAGCCTTTAAAAATATCTTTATAATCACAAAGAAAAGTTAGAATCACCGAACAAGCATAAAGTGGAATAAACAGCCTAAAACTGTAAGTCTGTCTGCAATTTCAAGATAAAATCTATTTTTTTTAATCGTGAAATCGACTATAACAAAGTGGACATCCAACAGTTTAAATTAACTACCATAAGAAAAGAATTAGGCTCACCCTGGTTGTTGACTACATAATTCAATATAGCAAGCTAATCACGACAGTTGTACTACCTATATTTTTAAAAATATATATCACATTGAATGCAATTGTTTATTTTATTTCCAAAAGGCTTGTAACAGAGTGGACAATTCGAAACATAGAAAATCTAGGGACATGGATAAATAATAGTGTTTTTCGGGGAAATTTTTTTTCATTTGCGTAATAATCTGCAGAAATGGTGTCAGAAGCATCTATTGTGCAGTGCAGTGTAATTTATTTTGTTGTTACACTTCAGTTTCATTTTAAATCACATTTAACCCTTCAAGCGCCATGTATTAAACTTTAGGCACCCTTAATATTTTTCATTTTGTCCTCCAAGTAATTAAGTTAAATGTTTTGAATTCAACTTGAGTTGAATAATTAAGTGAATAATTTTGTTGGTATTTTTTTTTCCGAAATTTTGTACATTAAATTCACTCAGTCAAATGTTTTAAAGCGGAATTTTACGTCGCAGCCACTCAAAGGGTTAAAATTCTAGCAATTTGAAGCTGGGAAACGTCATTCTTTCCTACTTCTGACAAAGATATTTTTTGTGTCCTTTTCTAAATGGATTATACCTAATCAATTGATACTTAATGGCACAAAATTAAATGGAGAACCAATAAAAAATACACTTAATGGTAATTATTAAAATTGATTTTAAAAAATTCTAAAGTCCAGGACATGATTTGTACCATTTTCGCTATAATGACCCATATATATATATATATATATATATATATATATATATATATATATATATATATATATATATATATATATATATATATATATATATGCAAAGTAGCAGAAACAGTGAGATGCTGCAACACTCATCATAGATTGCTGGGGAGGGCTACAGATTATTACTGAACTGTATTTTCCCCGACTTTCAGTACAAATCTCTCGAATTTTAAGTAGAAAAATACAGTTCAGAGTGAAACAGGGAGAAAAAACAAAAATTTAAAAGGTGCATCGGTCTATGCAGGTCTCTTCAGTGGCAGAGAAGTCAACAGCACTTGCCCTGGTAAATATCTCTGCTTCAGTTTTTCCATTTTATTTTGAAGCTTTTTTAGCCTAAGTTGAACTTGTAAATTCAATGTTACAATTTCTTTCAGGCATTTCGATGTAATGGCTTATAATCTAATGTTGGTTTACCTACAGGCTATTTTTAGAATTTTAATTTACATCCCAGGCTGCTGAAAAAATATTCTGCTACTGGGAGTGTATAAAGAAATAAGTAAATATATATATTTATATATAAATATATATAAACAGGAAGATAGATACATAGACAGATACAAACATACCTATTTTCTTTTATTTTTGATAAGTCATCAGATGACAACAGTTGATTTCTACACAAGAAACAAAAATAATTAAGGCACAATACAAACACTAGAAAAAGGCATTTTAAATAAAGTTATACCAGAAAACACTTGCACTAACTTGTGTACACATTCCATTGCTTTGATTTTTTCTTCATATGTCAGCTTCAAATTTTCACAAGATTTAGCAAGTTGATCTTTTTCTAACAAGCATTCAGTTAGCTTAAAGAAAAAAAAGTCATTTGGATTTCAAATGTTTCATCAGTAAAATGCAATGTAAGAAGCAAATTATTTTCTTTCATTATGCATCATCAAACATAAATAAAAAATTAATGTATTTAAAGTAAAATTACTTGTAAGACAAGTGTTCAGACTAAGTAAGGAAACTTTTTTCTGGTAGAAAAAGAAGAATAAAGAAAAGAAGTTATGGTAGAAAATGAATTTCTGGTAGAAAAAAAAATGTAGTAAAAAATCGACACAGTAGAAGCCATGGTTACATAAGTAAGAGAGATAAAATATATTGACATTAGCCTGAAGCATTAAACGCTGCAATATTTCACACACTCCAGGGACCCCCGTACCTACCACAACTCATGGTTTAACCGGGATAGGGCCCTGAAGAGCGTTCTGTTCTTTTTTGAACCAGACTAAGGGCCGAGCAAACCCTTGGCCCAGCACCCGCAGAGGTATCGTTTCACTTGGAGGACTTTGTGACCACGACATTTTTAACGTCCCCCAGACACCATTAATCAAGACGGTGGATCTTTGATTGGCTGAGATCGAACCCAGGTCCCTCCGGTCACGAGTCCGACGCCTTACCGATCGGGCCACCACGGCCCAAACGCTGTAACAGGGAAATCTATCACACTATTATGCATGCTTCTTCTAAAAGCATAACTAGTTAGCAGGGGAGATTCAATCTCAACATGAAGGGCACACCGACCCAATTACTATGAAGACTCACCAAGAGCGAGATATAGCTAGTGTTTTTTCGAATTATAAAAATACTACTTGACCTTTTTCAGAGTAGTGAAATTAGTTTTAAAGGAGAGAAAAGTATGAAAATCCACACAAGTCTCTTAGTCAAACTTAGCAACATTCAACAAAAATGCCGCTCAATGTATTTCTTCAATAGGTTGCTGTTTAGAAAAAGGTTCATAGTTATTTATCATTTATGAAGCATTGGCGACAATCTGACAATAGTTCATTTACGTGTAAAAACTTTACTTTAATGCTTCAATATTCAAAATAAAAATCAATGTTAGGAGTATAAAATAGCATAACAGCAACAAACATTTTTAGACCTTTGCTTCAGGGTTACAAGGAGACTTTTTTAATATAAAAATGAGAGCCTATGGAATCTAAAAAAAGTCATATTTTTGGATGTCCTTTCATCCATAAGCTTGTCTTTTGCATATAAAAGTATGATAAAATAGAAACAAACCTTTGTTTGCAAATACTGATAGCTATCAATTGAAACAGCTGATGGATTTGGAGACATGCTTCCTTGTGAAACTTTCATGCCACGAGCTGAGTTTGTATCAGAAGAAAGTATTTGCTGAGGAATTATCTTTGGAGCCATGTATTCATGTGAACTATTCTGCACTTCTTTGAATCCAGAAGCTTGAAGATTTAACTCTTCCTTTTTGGTGCTTCTTGAAAATTGGTCAGCTTTAGTGCCAAGAACATCTTTGATGCTACTTTTTTCAGAGTATATTGGAGCGGATGGAGTGCTTTGGAGTTTAACTGACTTCTCATTTGCATTGTCTTTAGTGAACAAGTCAGCCCTCTCAGTATCTTTTTCAAAGTCATCATGAAGCCAATTGGTATCTAGAGAAGAATTCAAATTTGGTTGTTGTCTCGATCTAGATGATATGTCTCCCGTAGTTTTTGGCCTGGAAGGCTTTGAAAAATCACCAGAGCTTTGCCAATCAGTTTCCTCAATTGGCTTTTCCTTTATTGTGGATTCCTTCACATCCAATTTTGATTCATTTAAACCTAACCATTCTGCTCCAGAACTTCTCCTTCTACTATTCAGTTTAGGGGCACTTTCAAAAATTTCCTTTTTTTGAGCTACATTGGTCAGATTTTCAGAAGGTTTACTAGATTTTTTAGGACTCTCTTTGAAAAAAGTTAACCAGTCAGTTTCATCGTCTTTTGATTTCATTCTTGCTGATCTTTTAGGGGAACTTTTGTCAGATTTTGCTTCAAAAGTGGACTTGTTTGGAATGTTATCTTTTTTTGATGATACTAAGCTTTTAGGCTCTGGAATTTTACTTTTAAAAGGTGCTTCTGTAGTGGCTGCTATTATGGAAGAGGCTTTACTAACAGGAGACAGTTGAGGATCTTCTTTAAAACTAACTTGCTTGAATAAACTTCCTCTCCGGCTTGATGATGATGAAGTAGTTTCTTCAAAGATACCTTGACTAAGAGCAAAATAATAATATAAAATTAAAATATATATTTAGAATTATACCTCATAATTAAATCATGACCATTTGCAGCACATATATAGAGATATTTAATGAGGGTTTAATTTGCACGAGAGCTCAGATCCGGCATTTTTTTTAATGCTCCATGAATTTTTACATATTTAATTGAATTTAAATGATTTATGTATTAAAATAAATTCCGGAAGCTATATAACTCTATCCTCCCTTAGCACCCCTGTTAGTAATTAATCATTCAAAAGAGTTTTCTTTCTACAAAAGATTAATACATGGGAAAGATTAAGTTTATCACCATTTTCGCAATTGATCAGAACAGGAGATATAAGCATTTCTAATTTAATGAAAATTCAATACAAGCATTGATCTACAGAGCAAAATGTTACTGGCAACCACAAATTTGAAAACGACTTTTCATACATTATGTACATTAGTTTTGCTATGCCTCTTTTTCTGCTATTCAGTTTAGGGGCACTTTCAAAAATTTCCTTTTCTTGAGCCACATTGGTCAGATGAGTCATTGGTCATTCATTGGTCAGATGAGACAGAGCAAAATGTTACTGGCAACCACAAATTTGAAAACAACTTTTCATACATTATGTACATTAGTTTTGCTGTGCCTCAGGAACCAACAACTTTTAGCACCTACAAACTTGAATTTTGGTGCTAAGTTAATTCAAACTACAAGAATAGACACTTCAAAGCATAGTTTTAGATTTCAAATAATCTTTTTTATAATAGTTTTTTGAACCTAAAATTTCCTATAAATTGCTAATAGGGTGGCAAAAAAAAAAAAAAAAAAAAATCCCGCCCCAAAACATTTTATAATATTCAACAAAAATAAATATATGTTCAAGAAAATCATTTGAAGCTTAAGTAGGCACCAAACAGTGGGAGATATTTTGAAAGATAAGATTTTGGCACAGTTGTCAAAATTTAGGCAGTCAACATTTCATTTTTAAAGCCTCAAGGCCAAAACAAATTATTGCCCTGAAAATTGTTATTATGAGCACATTATTGAACTCACATTGGCAAGAATATGATGGTGTAATATGTATCTCAAATTCAAACTATGTTTTTTGAAATGACGAATTGTGATAGGTTTGTGTGTTTACGTGTGTGTGTAGGACATGGATCCCACCATTTGCTCCGCCTGCTCTGCCGAGGACCACAGGCAGACCTGCACCAGCTGAAGGGGAGGGTGTCGCAAAAACAGGAGCAGTTTGGTGAGTAACGTTGGAAAACTGTCAATTCGAAAGAGGGATTTAATAATGTCTAAAAGGTCTAAAAAGAAAACAAATAGCAATTTCTCATAGCTAAATAAAATGAAAAGAAAAAAATCACCTTTGCTTTCTTGTCGCAGAAGGAATGTAACTCCCAAGAATATCCTCTTCTTCTTCCAGATCTAAAAAAAGGAAGCAAAATAAAATAAGATTAATAAAATAGTAAAACAATAATTTCAACCAATTAACTGTTCTTAATGATACAATTTGATTTCTTTCATTGTTGGAGGGATTGAAAAGAAAGAAAGAAAGAAAACTACTTGATAGCTGGAAGCAACAAAATGAATAAGCAATGTGCACTAAGGAAGTAAATCATATGGGTCAAGTCTGGGAAATAAACTGCAAGACAAAGAAAATATCTGCAGAAATACCAGATAGAAACTATCAAAAACATTAATAATATAAGCATGTGTGCTTTCTGAAACATTATAACTTGAAATTTACAGGCTCAGCAGGATGAGGAATAACAGTTGTAAGTTAACTCAGAGAATTTTTCTTCTTTTACAGATACGACACAAAGTACATCTAAACTTTGGGTCAAGAGAAATTTGGGCCAATAACATTTCATATGTTTTCTTTAAGTTTTAGTCATTATTTATTTATTTTTCTTTTTGGTATTAAGAGTAGATGGTTGAATATTTTTCCTGATTTATGGTGTTCTCACAAATGGAACACTTGGGAGCATAAATCAGAGTCTAGTTAAAAAAATGAGAAAGAATCACAGCATTGCAAAATTATTCTATTAACCCATTGCCACCCAGTGATCTATTTATAGATCACTTCTTTTTAGGCTTCTCAAAAACTATACCTTTTTATCATTTCTTATTCTTATTGGCTGGTTTCTTATTGAACCAATTTCCAATAGGAAACCAGCCAATAAGAATACGAAATGGTAAAAAGGTATATTTTTCAGTGTGGGGTTATGGGTTAATTATTCTTTAATGTCATATAGACTTACATAGCCTGTAAATATGTAAAAAGGAGTATGGCTCAAACTTTGAACATTTCATGAAAATCAAAACTGATTTATTAATGACTACTTAAACTTAAAGGAAATATACAAATTGTTATTGGCAAGAATTTCTCTTGACCAAAAGTTTAGCTATACTTTGTGTCATAACTGTCTTAAAGCAAAGTTCACTAAAAACTACATGTATGTACATCTTTAGCAATTAAACATTATTTGTAAAGTATATACTGATTAAAGTACATACTGATTTGATTCTTATTTGACTATTGTTAGTAATGAACAATTTTCTGCCGTATTAAAATATGAATCTATACGAAAGAATTTTCCAAAAGACTCAAAAATTGATTTTATAAAAGTGAAAAGCATAAAATAATTCCTGTTAATTAATTATATTACAATTAAGACGTTGCCTCAGAGGAAAGGCATATGATTACAACATTTATTGTGCAATTTTTGTTACCTATTGATTTTCCCTTGTTAGCGGTTGGTGCTGGTTCCACATTGGAAGATTTTTTTTCAGTGTGCTTAGGAGATTGTTTACTTAGAAAATCATCCAGAAAAGAACTACTTTTTCGTTTTCCTGAATTAGAAGCAGGTCCCTTTGATTCTAAATCTTTTAAAATGTCATCCTCTTCTTCAAAAACATTTTCTTTTGAAACTTTGTCATCAGAGAAATTCTTAGTTGAAACAAATGAAAGTTCATTCGCTTTCAGGCTACGGAGATAGTCTTCTTCCTCGTCAAATGTACTTTGCTTGCTTTTTATGGGAGAGTGCTTTTCTTTTGAAGCTGATGAAACATCAAATTTAAAGTCATCTAGAACACCTTGATCTTCCTCCTCTAGTAGTTCTTTACTTTTATTCCGAGATATGGAACGCTTTGGAGAACTTTTATCAAGATGACTAAATTTAGGTGCATTACCAACAATACCAATCTCAGACGCAGCTGCTTTTCCAATTGAATGACGTAAGGCTGCTTTTGATGGGGAAGCAACAGCTGAAAAAAATTATAAGACATCTCAGCTAAAACGAAATGCTAGTGAAATAAATTCTTTCACATCCTAATTTTCTTTATAAGAACCAAGCATAATCATCTTAAATTATGAATAAATAAATATATAAATGCATGAATAAGTTCTTTTAAAGTTAGTTTAAATAAACAAAACTTATGTTTAAAAAAACAATATTAAAAAACTAAGTCTATGTTTATATCACAGGGCATTTAGCACATAATGGAGTAGGGCCCTGGTTCAAAGCAGGGATTGGGGATAGGTTTTGCAGGTACTTGCACATTAACTCCACCGAACCTATATATTTGACGGTACGTTAGAATTTTTTGGTCGTTGTTCTTCGCTTGTGCATATAGTAATCTAACAACGCCAAAAAAAATAAATAAATAAATAAATAAATAAAATAAAGCCAAATAAACAGGAAAATTTGTTGAAACCGTCAAATATTTCGCTGCACGGGGGAGTTGATACATAAGTACCATTTTGCACACATGTTTTACAACATAATGACTGTAAACTAAAATTTGTATTTTTAGAAATATATATGCATATTAATGGTAATTCAATGAAGTACAAAGCTAATTTGAAACAAATGTTAGTACAAATTTTACTCAAACTACACTGTGTATCCGAATGGATAATAGTTTATTAAACTGCTCATAAAAAATATACACAATAGAACAGTAATTATATACAAAATACAATATCCTCTTTGACTAAAGGACAGAAATGGTTCATTTTCTTAAATATAAAGAACTTTTAATGCAGATGTTGATGTCACATTAGACAAAATTTGGATATGCAACACTATATATTTCTAATGTAAAAGAAAAAAGACAAGTTTTGAAACTAATTGCTTACAATACAGAGGACATATGATGATAATACATATTTTATGTAACAAAATACATTTTGAAATGAATCTTACAGTCTAACGGTTTCTTTGGAGACTTGTTCAACTTTTTCTTTGAAAATATATCATCGTCATCATCAGCTAATAAACTACCAAGATCTTCATCACTATCATCAAAATCTGTTTCTAAAAATATAAAGGAAATATACAAGTTTAAAAAAAAATTTGAGTAGCATTAATGTTTTGAACACAATTCAGTTAAATACAATTGATATTTATTAGGGAGGAGAATCAGTAACATTTTGTTTCATTTCTAATGCATGAAAACTTGCATTATATTATAGCCAAAAGTATTGGGGCACTACGAGAAATAAGGGACCAGTTATTCTGTACGTTTTGTCACATAACAAGCATGTTTCAATTGACATTTTTCAATAAAAATTGAATCACCTATTCATTCAGGGGATCATCAACAAATTGAAGAAAACAAAAAGCTTTTATCATACTTCATTGTTCAACTGGGAAAAGGCAGTAAATTTCAGAAATTAGGTTACTTTCTCAATATGTATAAAATCTCACAGATTTTCATGAAAGTGTAATTTTTATTCAAATATATAAGCTTTTCTTTCAAAATAAGGAAGATTTGTTTGCATGGTTTCCGCTGATAACAGTTTTTTTTTTTTTTTTTGATAGCTTACCAAACTTTCAGAAAACTTGATAGCCTACTAGACTTACTATTAAAAGATGGCTCATCTGAAAAAGACATTTGTTTTCCTTTACTTCATGGATTTATTTTCTTTTATATGTTCTTCATCAACTTTGTCCTGTCAACCAGTCCTGAAAAAGCAAAGAAAAAACAAAAGATTAATAAAACATCCAATACATAAAAAATTGAAAGGGCATAGATAGAAAAAGATCTTTCAACTGTATAAATTCATTCAGCAAAATAAATAAATAAATCTTCAATATTATGGCCATATGTTAAATAAGGAAAGGGAAGACAAGAAAATGCCACTGATTATGTTTCTCAGTGGCATTCAGTAAGCTCGGCTCTTTAATCCGATGTTGCAAATAGACATAGGTCTGGAGTTGCAAATTATGAGGGAGAAAAGAGAATTCTGATTCAAGAAATAACATTTTTAGATTATAAAATGATAAGTTGAAAAGAAAACTGAATGAAACAAAGACATTAAAAAATATCTGACTTAATTTTCAAAACCGTTTTTCCTGCAAACACATGCTGTACACAATGCACCAAAAAACAATTTTTTTCTTGTGTCTTGTTAGCAATAATATGACATGCTAAAAATTTGTACCGTTTTCAAGAAAAGTTGATACAATAAACAGTTCAGATTTGAATGCATATAAAGATAACAAACAAAAAGAATTTGTTTGCAAGAAAAAATAATGCAGGGACACAAAATTTTACTTTACTGACAAAATTATAAAGTATATTCTAAAAAAAAACTTTTTTTTTTTTTTTTTGAAAAAAAATTCATATGTAACATTAAACTGAATAAAAAAAAGAAACATCTGTTTGAAGAAAACATCTATGCTTGGAAAACATGCTTCAGTTGTTGATGCATTTTATTTCTCGCAGTGAAATGCATCACAAAATTGAAACACATAACACAATAAAACCTTACCGTTGTAAAGTTGAATGAGTTATTGTGACTTTCCCAAGAAATGTCAAGCGAAATCACAGAATACCTACAAAATCTTACGAACAGGAAAGGA